>CBVK0100408723.1:0-29390 GCA_900067695.1 Picea abies | reverse complement strand
GCAAAAAAAAAAAAAAAATCATGCTTTCAGCTTGGTTGTTTGTTTAGTTTGAGGGCTTAAGGTTTATAGTAAGTAGGGTTTTACTTTTTTTTGTCCTTTATAAATTGAATTTAGGATCCTTTGTAAAAAAAAAGCCAAAAAACATCATTTTGTTTCCCTCTTTTCCTTTTATTTGCATTTATTTTCCTTGTTTAGATCAAGAACAAGTCAAAAACAAAGTGTGCATCATATTCTAGATTGCATTATGTATTGCATTCCTTATTTCATTTGGATTGAAAGTGAAATTTAGAAGAATTGCATATCATAAGCATTTTTTATGCATTTGTGATTTCTTATGAAAGTTGCATTGGTGAAATTGGCTTGAGATCTAAAATTTCTTGAGGAATCTGATTTGTTTTTTTTTTTTCATTTGTGAAGTGATTGTTGCATTGATTATTTCAATTTATGAAAAATGAACCTCTTTCTCCCTTCCATAGATAGAGTCCATCAAAAGGAAACAAAATCACATTCTTTAAATGTTTGGTACCTAGTTTAATTATTTGGATTGAAAGAGTAAAAAACATCATCAAAGTCCACTCCATACCCTTGAGTAAACAACATAACTAAAAAGAAGTGTTGATTTAAACTGAATTAGCCGTTTTCTTTCTAAAAAACACATATTACTCTATGTTCTAAGGCCTTGGTGTAGTATTGGAAAGTAAACTCTTCAAGACCACAAAACTAAACTAGGAATTGACTAAAGAGAGATCAAATCCATTAGTAGAAAAGAGCACTTTCCAGTCAAACACATCTAACATATGTGTCAAGCACTGTGGTCAAGCTAAGCAAGTGTATCATATTTCCCCTCTTCACTTGTTTGGTGAGACTATTGCATGTACGAGGATTTCGACCCTCCTTTGACAAAGCCTTTAAACCCTTTACTTATTCAATTGGGTGAACATCATTTTGTTGATATTTTTTCATTTTTAGTAATCCTCACATTATGTCAAGCATTAGTGAGTCATCTAGTATGGGAGGACCTATTCCCACATCCCCCAATGTGAATGGAGGAGCCATAATGGACACCTCCATTCCACCAATTAGTGGGATAGCAACTTCCACTTCTATGCCTCAAACATCTAGTGTTCCCATTTGGAGAATGTCATCAATCACATATATTCCTTCCACTAGTTTACCAATCTTTAGTATGCCCACTACCAATCCATCAACATTTGGGTTTTTTTTTATGGAGGACAAAGCCTTGGTTTTACTGTTAGGAGTAGGTTCCCACATGTTTCTAGTATACCCATAGGTAGTCAAACAATACCAAATGATGGTTTTCCTTTTGGTTGGAACTTTAATCCTAGGTCTAGCTAAGTAGCTAGTGCTTCTACTATCTCTAGGGGTAGCAATGTCCCTGAGAGTAGTATGGGGGAATCTTTGATTCCATTAGGATAGCAAGGTCCATCATTAATCCACCAAAAACCATTTTCCAACAAAAAGTTACCCTTCTTTGTGACTTTGAATTTACTATATTTATCAATATTAAAAAATGACCCCATCAAGCATCAACCCACATGGTCATCAATACCCATAAAATTTCCATCAAATATTCCCAATTTTGAGGGAAATCTTGGAGAAGATCATTCTATGCATGTCATGGCATACCTTCTATGGTGTTCATCTAACTCATTGGTAGATGACATCATTTGGTTGAGAATTTTATAGAGAACCTTGACAGGTAGTGTTGTGAAATGGTACATCAAACTACCGGGTGCTCATTCAATGGTTTCCCAACTTTGGAAACGTTGTTTTTTACACATTTCCAACTTCCTATATGTAATGTTCCTGACTTGGCTAGTCTAGGAAACGCTGCTAATGTGTGTGTAGGATCAAAGGTTTACAGCATATAAATGATCATACAAATAATAAACGCGACAAAGGACTGCAAAGTTTGTATTATGATATCTCTATGGATTACAAAATGGCCAAATGCGGCTTAATAACTGACAATACTCGACTAGATAAACATACAAAGGATCTTAGTCGGAATATAAATAAGCAACTGCGGCTGAATAAAATAACAACACTCAGCTAGATCAAAAGACAAAAGAATCTTAGCCGGAATACAAATAAGCAACTAAAAGATAATACTCGGAATATGGGAACATTGTGGAATCAATGAAGAATGATGGAATACCTGGATGATCTTCCCGATGACTAGGGTGTGTCTTTCAACACCGAAATCAGCCAACTGGTGTCTTCCTCCTGGAATACACTGAACTATCTCTCCCGAGATGTGCCTTTTCTCCTCAATGACAATTCATAATCTGCATAATGATGAATTAGGTCATAGACCCTTCTTTTATAGCTTTCCAAAACCCTGAATCATGTTGAAACCCTAATTCACTGTTGATTTCCAAAACCCTAAATCATGTTGAAACCCTAATTCATCGTTGACTTCCAAAACCCTAAATCACTACTGAAACCCTAATTCATTGTTGACTTCTATTTTTAGCTCATAATGACTTAAAAGCACTTTTAACCCTTTTTAGCTCAATGACAGTTTATGAATATAACACCTGTGACTGGAGTGACCTCTAGTAACCCTGTTTACCCCTCTTTGGCCCTGGCTATAGTCTAACGGGGCGGTTTAGACCATTAATCCTTCTCTTCTGGAGCTCCTATTTGGAAAGGGACATTACAGTCCTCCCTTCCCGAAATTGCTTGTCCTCAAGAAATACCAGTCCAGGGTTCTGCAACACCCGCTCGCTCTCCCAAGTAGCGTCCTCTACTGGAAGCCCTCTCCATTTGATCAAACACTCTCTGATGACCCTGCTCCTTAGTTTTCGCTCCCGGAACTCCAAAACCTCCTTTGGAACTAACTCCAACTGTCCCTCCTCATCCAACGGGGGAAGCTCCTCTGATGTGTTAATGAATTGTCCCACTGCCTTTTTGAGGCAACACACGTGGAACACGTTATGAATCTTGTTGCCCTCTGGAAGCTCTAGCTCGTAAGCAACCTTGCCTACTCGGTGCATGATCCTATAAGGACCAAAAAATCTGGGCTTGAGCTTCTCAACCCCACTCTTCTTCAGAGATGACTGTCTGTAGGGTTGGAGTCTCAAGAAAACCAAATCTCCAACCTCAAAGTTGCGCTCTATCATGTGCCTGTCCGCACTTATCTTCTATCAGTTTTGCGTCATCTGCAGGTTCTCTTTCAACAACTTGAGAATCTCTTGATTCTCTATGATCCAATCCTTGGCCTTGGGAGCTCTACTCTCCCCAAAGACCAAGTCTACCAAAGTGGGAGCATAATATTCGTACAATGCTCGGAAGGGTGTCATACCAATGGACATGGGGAAGGTGGTGTTGTAGCAATTTTCTCCTAAATGTAACCACTTTACCCATGTTCTCTATTGTCCTCCTACATAGTTCCTCAAATACCCTTCAACCCACTTGTTGACAATCTCGGTCTGCCCATCTGTCTGAGGGTGATAGCTAGTGCTAGGTGTCAACTCTGTCCCCACCAACCGAAACAACTCTCTCCAAAATGTCCCTATGAATCGATTGTCCCTGTCACTGACAATGTTCTTCGGCAACCCATGAAGTCTAAAGACCTCCCTGAAGAAAAGCGTGGCTACATGAACTGCGCTGTACTTTGTCGGTATGGCGTAGAAGTGAGAAAACTTGATCAATCTGTCGACCACTACATAGATACAGTCCTTACCCTGGACCTTGGGTAGACCGGTGATGAAGTCCATAGATATACTCTCCCATTTCTGCTCTGGAATGGGGAGTGGTTGAAGTATCCCTACTAGAAGAGCATGCTCTGACTTGTTCTGCTGGAAAGTCACACACTCACTGATGTGTCTCATAACGTCTTGTTTGAGGCCCTTCCATGAGAACCTCTCTCTGATCTGTCTGTAGGTTTTGAAAAACCCCTGATGGCCTGCTAGAGGTGAATCATGAACTGCAGTGAGGATCTTCTTCTTAAGCCCTGAATCTGGCACCAAGTAGACTCTATCCTTGTAAAATATGACATCGTCAATGACCCTATACCGGTCATCCTGTATCTGCCCATCCATCATCTCACAAGCGAACTTGTTCTTGGAATATTCCACTAACAAGTGGGATTTCCAATCTGCTGAAATCTCCATCAAAGAACATGTTGCAGGTCTCCTCGATAGTGCATCGGCCACAATGTTCTTCTTCCCCTTGGCATACTCTATGTCAAAGTTGAATACATGTACCTTCATCACCCATTTCTGTTGGTGCTCACTGAGGTCCTTCTGCTCAAGGAAATACTTCAAACTGTTGTGATCGGTCTTGACCACGAATTTGTTGCCCACCAAATATTGTCTGAACTTTGTCAAGGCATACATGATTGCCAACATTTCCTTTTCATAAATGGAGTACAACCTCTCAGGTTGACTAAGTTTCCAACTCTCGAATACAATGGGGTGTCCTCCCTGCATCAAAACTGCACAGATCCCTTCGCCGGATGCGTCACACTCTAGTACAAATGGTAAGGTGAAGTTTGGTAGTGCCAACACTGGACAAGTGCCCATGACTTCCTTCATGTGATCAAAGGCTTCCTATGATTTCTCAGTCCATATGAAGGCCCCATGCTTGGTAAGATCTGTTAGTGGTGCTCCAAGATGAGAAAAAACCTGGACGAATCGCCTGTAATAGCTGCACAACCCGAAGAAGCTCTTTAATTCTGTCACGTTCTTGGGCGTTGGCCAATCCAAAATTGCCCTGATCTTCTCTTGGTGCACCTGTACCCCCTGTGCACTGATGATGTGGCCTAAGTAAAGCATATCTGTCATACCGAACTCACACTTGGACTCTTTGGCATATAATGACTATGCCTCCATGATGCTCAATACCTCATCCAGGTGCCTCATATGCTCTTGCCATGACCGGATATAAATCAATATGTCGTCGAAGAAAACCAAGACGGATTTCCTTAATTGATCCTTGAATATATGGTTCATGCAAGACTGGAATGTAGCAGGTTCATTGGTTAGCCCAAATGGCATAACCAGGAACTCAAAATGTCGTCTTCTCTATGCTTCTCTCAGATGCTGATTTGATGATATCCAGAGCGTAGATCAATTTTTGAGAAGAAAACTGCCCCATGTAGTTCATCCATCAACTCGTCAATGTGTGGGATAGGGTACCAGTTCTTGATGGTTTTCTTGTTCAAGGCTCGGTAATCAATGCTCATCCTCATGGTGCCATCCCTCTTCAGAACTAAGACAACTAAAGAAGCAAATGGGTTGTTGCTTGATCTGATGTGTCCCATCGCCAACAATTCCTTGATTGCCTTCTCTATATCATCCTTGAACCTCCTAGGATGACGATAGGGGGGGGTGATCATAGGTTTGGCCCCCTCCTCCAACTCAATGGTGTGCTCAAACCCCCTGTCAAGTGGTCTCCCTGGTTGAATTGCCTCAAAGACCTGTTGATGTCGTCTCAATAAATTCTTGATCTCTGTGTGGTATTGTTGTCTAACTTCTCAATCATTATGAGTAGTGATCAAGCATTCTGCGGCATATGCTACCTCCCCATGTCTAAATATCCTCTCCATTCTCTTGGCTAAAACTGTCATGGGTGCTCCTATCGACATACCTCTTAGAACAACCTTCTTCCCATCCTAATCTTTGAATCCCATTTCCAAGGTTTGGTAGTTGGTAGTGATTTTTCCCAAGGTAATCATCCACTGAACTCCTAACACCACATCTGTGTCTGATAGGTCAACCACATAAAATGTGTCTCTCACTGTGTAGTTGCCTAACTTCATCTATAAGTTTGGAACTCTGTCTAGACACTCCACTGTGTGGCCATCTGCTACTGCAACATCAAACCCCTCAAACTCCTCTGTCTGAAGTGCCCATCTCGTACTAGTGAAGCGTCGATGAAGTTGTGGGTGCCCCCACCATTTATCAGGGAAATTTCTCGTTGCCCCTGGATAATCCCTCTAATACGGAGGGTATCATACCTGGGAACACTAGAAAGGGTCACTATGACACCTCCCTTTGTTGGTTTCCTCCTGTTAGCCTATTCTGGCGGTTATGGGACTACTGGAGGATGGGCTCCTGCCGGTGTTGGTGGTCTACAAGGAGGTTGCTCCTCTACTGGTGATGACTCCTCCTATGAACTAGTGGATCCACTATCCTGCTCCTCCTCCTCACTGTCCATGTTGTCTGCTGCTACCTCAATATAATGAATCTCTCCCTTGCCCATGCACCTGTGGCCTGGGACCTAAGGATCTCTGCAACTGAAGAAAAGATTTTTCCTCATAATCTCTCACCTAGTCTCATCATTTAACTTCTCCTTGCCCTTCCATTCTCTCTGGAATGGCTTCTTTTCTCGATCCCTCTGGGGCACAAATGGTTTGGAGAAAGTTTTAGTCTTTGGCACTAAGTCTGGTAGATCTCGTGTGCGAAGGATGGCATCCTGCAAAGTGGGAGGCTTGCATGCCTTCACCCATTCTTTCAAAGGCTCTGTGAGTCCTTCTGTGAATAGCATGATCAACCTGGGTTTTGATATATCTGTCACTTCCACGACTACCTGTTGAAACTTTGTGATAAACGCCTCTGTTGTGCCAGTTTGTCTCAACAGGGCTAGATCCCTGAAGTGTATCTCGGGATCCTTCTTTTCAAACCTGTCCATGAGCCTATCTGTAAACTCCCTATAGGAGATGATGCGACTGTGACCCAATGTCACCAGTCCATGGTACCACCACTCGTGTGCCTCACCCTCCAAGTGTAAGGTCTTAAAATTGATGGCCTCTGTCTCAGTCATCTGGTTGATCTTGTAATACGTGTCTAGCTTCTGTACCCAAGCTTTGGTAGTGTATTTGGATGATCCATCAAAAGAAGGGATGGTGAGTTTCCCAACTTTTCGGATGAAATTGAGGTTATGCCCCTGCTGCTGTTGTGGTCCTCCCCTCTGCAGCTCTCTGGGGCAGTTCCTGAGTCCGAGTCCACAGTACTCGACTAGGGTCATGTCCTGATGGAAGTCACAACCCAATGTTGTGTACTCCCTCCTATACTTTGCAATGTCATCAACATGAGTGGGTGGCCTCTGTTGTATCGGTGGCGGTGCTGCTACTGGGGGTGCCCTATGGAAACTGAGAAACAAGGGTCTGGGAATCCTACTCGCAGAGGTGTATGTGCGAGAGGGTGACTAGGGTCTACTGCCTGCTCTCGAGTTCCCCTGTGATGCATACGGGACTTGTGTATCTGGGGTGCCCACTCTATCCAATCTATCAACCACCTGTGCCAAGGACTGAGACATGGTCCGTTGACTAGCTAACATATCGTTGATAACCTGCATGAAAGTTGCCTCTGGATCTACAGGGGCCTTGCCACTGCCCTCTAGTCACTCATATCTATCTCCTAGAATCCTCTTTGCCTCGCACTCAGCCTCACGCTCTACCTTTCTCTCTGCTTCTCTGTGTGCCTCTTCCTCTTCCTCTGAGCTAGGAGGAAAAGTGGGAAAATCAATACTATGCCTTATTTCCTGATGCCTGTTGTAAGTGACATATTCATCACCTACGTGTTCACGTCCCTCTGGGTCTTCTACTGCACTCATTGTCTTTAGTCACAGGATGGTAGGACTAAAGCTCTGATACCACTGTAATGTTCCTGACTTGGCTAGTCTAGAAAACGCTGCTAATGTGTGTGTAGGATCAAAGGTTTACAACATATAAATGATCATACAAATAATAAACGCGACAAAGGACTGCAAAGTTTGTATTATGATACCTCTTTGGATTACAAAATGGCCGAATGCGGCTGAATAACTGACAATACTCGACTAGATCAACATACAAAGGATCTTAGCTGGAATATAAATAAGCAACTGTGGCTGAATAAAATAACAACACTCGGCCAGATCAAAAGACAAAAGGATCTTAGCCGGAATACAAATAAGCAATTAAAAGATAATACCCGAAATATGGGAGCATTGTGGAATCAATGAAGAATGATGGAAGACCTGGATGATCTTCCCGGTGACTAGGGTGTGTCTTTCAACACCAAAATCAGCCAACTGGTGTCTTCCTCCTTGAATACACTGAACTATCTCTCCTGAGGTGCACCTCTTCTCCTCAATGACAAGTCATAATCTGCATAATGATGAATTAGGTCGCTGACCCTTCTTTTATAGCTTTCCAAAACCCTAAATCATGTTGAAACCCTAATTCACTATTGATTTCCAAAACCCTAAATCATGTTGAAACCCTAATTCGTTGTTGACTTACAAAACCCTAAATCATTGTTGAAACCCTAATTCATTGTTGACTTGTATTTTTAGCTCATAATGACTTAAAAGTGCTTTTAACCCTTTTTAGCTCAATGTCACTTTCCGAATATAACACATGTGACTGGAGTGACCTCTAGTAACCCTGTTTACCCCTCTTTGGCCCTGGCTATAGTCTAACGGGGTGGTTTAGACCATTAAGCCTCCTCTTCTAGATCTCCTATTTGGAAAGGGACATTACACTATATGTTATGAGACTAAAACTAAACTTTTGATGTCTTTAAGTTAGAGTACCACCACTCATATCTATGTTCATATCAATGAACGAAGACGATGGCATTGGATCATTAGAGATAAAATTCTAGAACAAATTCTACTAGATTGGTTTATGAAGTCATTATTGCCTCAAATTGCCAATGATGTGGCTATGTCAAGAGATGTAACTGAAGAGAAGGTTAGCTTTCATGCCTAACATGTAGATTTGATTTATTCTCATTTTTTCATGTTAGATGACATAATATCGCATGCTCCTAAGCCATCAATAGATCCATTCAAACCATCCATAATACCACATGGTTATGGCATGGTTGTTTCCATTTCCCATGAATTTTTTGGCTCGTTGATAGGTCGAATGAGTCAAACGAGTCAAATGACTATATTATCTAGTCCACCTCCAACTATGCCAACATCACAAAATTTCACGATCCCTACTCAGAACTTCAATGTTCATTGGATACATTCCTCAAATATGAAGGATGCTCAACAACCTAGGCGTAAAGAGAGAAATAAGAAGAACAATTCTAACTCTGACAAAGGGAATACACCCAATAAAAATGTTACTATGGGAGGCACTAAAGAGAAGAAGAAGTTAAAGTTTCCATGCAATATTTGCAATGGAGACCATCTTACTCACCAGTTTTCTTAGATGGATGAGATTCATAGATACTTATCCCAACAGGGAGCTCCATGGAAACCCATCATCCTCATGAATCCTTTTCCCCCCCAACAACAAAAAATGGTTGTAACAAACCCCCCACTTCCACAAGGGGGAACACATGGAAATCCCCCCTAGGGTTAAATGTCACAAATGTAAACATATACATGTGTGACCAATCAATTAATATTTAGACTAGAGCTCATAATTATGAGATTTTTGAGAGTGGTCCTACCGATAAGGATTTTTCTTCATCTCAGTCTAGTGTCCCTTTGCAAATAGAAAATTCATCCTTTGATATTGTGCTTCACCCACCAAAGGGTGTTTTATGAAGGTCAACACACAATCCTAATGCTCAGGGTACCCAAAATTAGAGTATTGTAGAGGATTTAGCCCACACACCTTGTGTTGTGTTTTCCCTTGAGGTCCTTCAAACATTCCCCATGCAACATAAATCATTGTTGACTACAATTGGCATAGTTGATCCCTGAGATCCTCCTTTCATTACATTTGACATTTATCGGAGTTGGCCTAGGATCAACCCACCAAATATATTTTCAAATCCAAGTATATTTGTGTGGGAACAACATATTTATATGATTTATTGATGAAGGAACCTCCACTTGCATCATGTATTTATCATGTTGGAGAGCCTTAGGTTCTCTAGATCTTGTCCAATAAAATACCATGCTGAAAGAATTTGATGGCCATATGTTTAATCCCCATGGAACCATTACTACCTTTCCCATTGAGTTAGGTGGAGATATTGTTTCAATTGAAGTTGAAGTAGTTTTCGCCCCTATAGACTATAATCTTTTGTTAGGGTGTAGTTGGTTCTATGCAATGACGATTTTTGTGTCCTCAATATTTAAAGTCCTCCACTTTCCTTATGAAGGAAAATTGGTTACTATTGATCAATTATCTTATTATATGATAGATTCCAGAACTAACATTGGTGAAAATATTCCATTCATCAATGGTTCTATAGGTGCTTACGATAGTGTCCAAGTGTTGGCATGTTTAAATAGTCATATTTAATGGGTACATTCACCCTTCCTCCACCATTCAATCCTTCAAACTCAACTCCTATTTGTATGATATCTTTAGGTGACATTGAATCACAAGGTTGTTCCTTGGCTTATAGATCAATTACGCCTGACATATTAGTGGTCAATCAAGATCCTTGGATAGTGCCTCATCCTTCGAAAATAAAATCATTTGGAAAAGTATGTCATTTAGAATGGTGTATATTATTTATCAAGCAATCCAATCAGAATCCATCGATGTTGGTCAGAATCTCCATCATAATATGGAATATGATCAATACACTTCACCAATTTATGCCATCAACCCTCTCAGTCCATGTGATTTCTTGGATATTGAGTTTCCTTTGGATGAGTCTATCCTTGAAGCCATGACTATGGATAATATAATATGGGAAGACATGTGTCATCGATTTTTCTTTCTTCATGAACTAAAATAGTTAGAGGTTGACACAAAAAGTCTAGTTTCAACTAATGATGTTAATAGGTATAAAAATCCCCCTATAGCACACAATGTATTTGTGGAAGGAATCATAGAAAACATTTTGAACAATCTACCTCTTGACATATCCATGAAGCTTGGCCCTTCAAAGACTTTCAGGATGCAAGTCATCTAGTGAAATGCTAGGCCTTCACTCAATTGTGTCTAGGATTTCCTTTTTAGAACTCACCATTGAATTTTCCATTTCAGTCCATATCGATGATGAATGTCTTGTACATTTACCATGTCTTGATAGGAATCATCAAGGAGATGTGATAGCTCATGAGATTCCTAAGAATGTTTGTCCTCGTGAGGTTTCTAACAATAACTTGGTTCTAGTTCATGACTAGAATCATGATATATTAGGAATGTGGAAATTTGTGTTGATGTTTGTAGCATCGGAAAAGTACTTAAACATAGGTCTAAGTGTCTAGACATGTGGAAGTTGTCGAAAGCCTTCTTCCTTGATAATTTAATTCAATCAAAGGAATTATTAAAGTAAAGTGATTTTATTAATTAGTTGAGTTCATATAAGGAGATGCTAAAGTATTAGCATTAGTGAATTAAATCTTAGCCATTGATCTCAAGTGAGGTGAGATATAATCTCAGCTATCAATCACTTTGGAGATTAGGGTTAGGTCATAACTCAAGATTATAAAAGTAAGACTAGGGTGAGGGAGGAAGACACTTTACACAAGAAAAAAAAGGAAGGAATTTTGTTGGTGTGGAGTCAGATACTTTCACACAAAGATAACGAAGAAGGAATTTTTCTAGTGTGGCTAAGTCATGAAGATTCTTGTGAGAGAAATTGTGTGTTGATACACAAGAGAGAGCAAAGGAGGATTTTTTCTCAAGGTTTGGATAAAAAGGGATTATGATTCAAGGAGATCTTGAATAGGTGGAGAAGGACTTCCATCTAAATATTAGTACAGGTTAGGGAGAAGAGAGAACAGAGGAATCCACAAGTGGATTTCATTATATTAGAGCAGCATCAACAGGGTCGCACTGTACAATTCTTTTCGTGCAGTCTTTGTGCACGTGTATGTGAGTTTTCTTAAGGAAAGGCACGTACATCTCGGAAAACGTGAAAATATAGGGTCATTCAATAGACCAGGAGTTGTTAGGTTTTGCATGTGTAATCTATAGTTTTATGTATTTCGCTATGGGCTATTTTTCCAAGTTTGGGAGCCCTTGTAAGATTTGAAGTAATTTGAATGACAAGCTCAGTTGATGGGCATAATATCTTTGTGTATTGTGTATGAGATTCGATTTCTAGTATTGCTTTCGTTGTTTGTTTAGGTTGATTATTCGAACAAGTGTATTTTGTTTTCTCAGCTGCTAATCTTATTTACAACAAGGAAATCACTAGAAAGTAATTTACCTAAGGTCGGGATTACAAAGTTAACATGGTATAAGAGTATACATAGGGTTGAAGGAAAATTCAACATGGTATCAGAGCTTTGTCTCTGATAGGGAGCCAATCTCAGTTTGCACAATGCCATATCTATTAGATATGATTTGCAACAGTGGTTGTTTAAAGGACCAAACATAGATATACATTAGTTTGCACTAGATCTATCAAACCTGCAAGGAGATCTCTACATATCTATAAACTAGTAGACATAAATCAAAGGACATATTTCTGGGAAACAATTGTACAGAGGTTAAAATTGGTTTTGTAGTACTATGAAGTTGAATGTTGGTTGTTGTATTAATAGACACATACATACATGGGTTTTAGTAAAGGAAAGTCACATACATATGTTGGTTTCAGTAGGAACAGGCACGTATATGATCGCACAAATTGTACAAAGGCAGTTTCAACAGTGAAATTCATTGAGTGCTTGAGCCACAAAGGACCGTGACTCAAGAGGATATCAAGAAGGGTGAAGAAGGAATTTCATCTAGAGATCAGCTTAAGGGATAACAGATCTATTGGAGTTAGTTACTCATAGAGAGAGCAAAGAAGGATTTTTTCTCAAGAAGATATTAGCAAGGGTGAAGAAGGAATTTCACCTAGAGATTTGATTAGTCCAAAGAAGGAGGAGGCAACAACAAACATATTTGGTAACAAGAACAAATATGGAAAAATATGAGCCACAGGAGCAACTGGAGCAATGCCATGAGTTCCAACAGATTGGAGTAGAGTTCCAAATTTGTACGCATTGAGAAGGTCACTTAGGGAGTGTGTGTATGCAAGCTAAAGTGTAGAAGATCACATACATACGCGGGATACAAAAGGAATAAGCATGTACATACACATTCTATAGAAGGAACATGCGCATATATACACATGATAAAGAAGGAACATGTGCATACATATGTGAGTTTCAGTAGAGAAAAGCTTGTACATATGCATGTTGCAAAAGGAACATTCGCATACAACTTGTGCAAGTTGCAAGTACAGGGTCGTATAGTAGCGACATAGATGCTAGGTTGCAGAAGTTGGTTATTTCTTAATGGATAGAAAATATGATAGAAGCATGGCAGTCTAACAAAGGACTCAAGGATCCATGTGGAGCTTGGTGATGATGCCAAGTATCTAGTGGAGGGAGAGGGAAAAATCTTGTTCCAAATTGAGTCAGGAGGTTCGTTGGAATCCTAGGAGGTGCTAGATGTACCACGAATTAGGAATAATTTTCTTTCAGTATCAGTTATGAAGAACAAGGGTTTTTCCAAGAGAGGGAAAGTATTCATACGTTTAGAGGGAGCTGACCATGAAACAACAGTGAGCATTGTGGTTAGACAGGGAAAGTTATACAGGTTGAAGGACAAGCCAGTTCAAGCCTTGGTACATGGCAGTGACAACATGTGTGATTTATGGCACAGGAGCATGGGATGCTTGCATTACAATGTGTTTTCTATTCTGAGGGAGATTGTCATTGGTATCCCATATTTCATAGTTGCAAAACAGGTTGTTTGCAAAGGTGTACACTTGGTAAGAATACTAAGGTTGTTTTTCCAAGTAGCGAGAGTAGGTCCAAGATGATCTTGGATATTTCATATGTGTTTGAGCTAATGTCAATGGAAATGAACAAGGAGTGGGAGGCTCTAAAGGGAGAACAATTTTCAGGGACTTCCAATTCATGGATTCAACCTTCATGTGGAGAGGAGAAGTTATCCCATTCCATCTCTGTCAAGAAACACAGATGGTTCATGCAAACATTTAGGGGTGCTCGGGAGCATGTTGAAGCTCCTAGGAGCACATTTAGGGAGAGCAGGCCTCCAAAGGAGTTTCCAAACTTCATGTTGATAATGAGTAGCATCATTGATTTTGAGTCTTCCAGTGTTCAGGAAGAAACAAACCAACATGTTTGGAAGAATTCCATGGGGCAGTATGATGTGCAAGATATTGTACCAAGATTGGAGGGATAACCAATTCCAGGTGGCTCTTCTAGAAGTACCTTCCTCGCTAAGAGGGAATGTTGATGTTTGTAGCATCAGACAGGTACTTCCGCAAAGATCTAAGTGTCTAGACATGTGGAAGTCGTCCAAATCCTTCTACCTTAGAAATTTAGATTAATTAAAGGAATTATTAAAGTAAATTGTTTTATTAATTAGTTGAGTTTATTTAAGGAAGTGTTAAAGTATTAGTATTAGTGAATTAAATCTTATCCATTGATATCAAGTGAGGTAAGATATAATCTCGATCGTCAGTCACTTTAGAGATTAGGGTAAGGTCATAACTCAAGATTATAAAAGCAAGAATAGGGTGAGGGAAGAAGACACTTTATACATGAACAACAAAGACAAAAATTTTCTAGTGTGGAGTCAGATACTTTCACTTAGAGATATCAAAGAAGAACTTTTTCTCAAGGGTTGGATCATGAAGGACTATGATTCAAGGAGATATCAGATAGGTGGAGAAGGAATTCCATATAGAGATCAATATAGGTCGGGGAGAAGAGAGAACAAAGGAATCCACAATTGGGTTTCAACAGATTGGAGCCACAGTAGCAGGGTCACACCATACAAAGTTTTTCGTACAGTCTTTGTGTGAGTGTATGCGGGTTTCAATAGAGACAAGCACATATATGCGAGTTTTCCTTAGGAAAGGTGTGTACATCTTGAAAAACATGAAAATATGGGATCGTACAACATACCAAGAGTAGCTATGGTTTTCAGGTGTAGTCGATAGTTTTATGTATTTCTTTGTGGGCCATTTTCCCAGGTTTGGGAGCCCTTGTAAGCTTTAAACTTATTTGAATGATAAGCTCAATTGATGGGTATAATATCTTTGTGTATTGTGTATGATATTGGGTTTCCAATATTGATTCTACTGCTTGTTTAGGTTGATTATTCCAACAAGTGTATTTTGTTTTATGAGTTGCTAATCTGATTTATAGCAAGGAAATCACTAGAAAACAATTTACCTAGGGCCAGGATTAGAAAGTTAACATGGTATAGGAGTATACCTAAGGTTGATGGAAAATTCAACAATTCAATCCTATATGGCATGGCCCTTTCATGGTGAGCCACATGTTGCCAACAGGGATTTATGAGTTCATTGATAACAAAATAATTTTTTGGCATGACCCTCACATTGGTATCTACCTATAGAAGTACTATGCATAAACATCATTGTTGTGTATAGTGCTTTGTACCATATTGTTTTTTTAAGGTTATTGTTTTCAATTTTTTGTATCACAGAGCATGGGTTACTATTGGAAGTTTATATTGGATTTATTAACTTCTAGACTAGTGTTGTTGATCATGTATAAAGGCTTTGGAAACATTTTCTTTAATACTTTTCTATGGAGATCATCACTAAACCATGAGGTATGCATTTCAATCTGGCTTATAGTGATAGGTTTTTCCCTACATTCCAATCTTACATTATTAACCATCTGTTTTTTTACATTATTCCTTAGGTTCAACCCCGCCAATTATTGAAATTAGCCCTTCTCTATTGCACATCGTAACTTGTGTGATAGTGCCTACATTTCATGGGTTAGATAACATCCATATATTTTCGATCAGTGTCCATGTTGCATTTATCCATATGCTCATGAACCTGTATTTATCCCCGCCATAAATTAAAAGTTGAGAGCTTAAGATTCTCTCTTAATTTTTTTCTATCCATGTCTAGAAGGGGTTCTAATTACTTTTGTTTCTTTACGGTAGCATGTGTTGAGTTCTGGTGTACCTTCAGAAGTGATCCCCTTGTGGTTTTGGGTCTCTAACCACAAGAGGGAAATACATTGGGACTATGTACCTTGTATTTTATGTCTAATTCCACTTTGACTTCACTTAAGTCAAAAAGTTGGAATTTTGTCACTTAAGGCAAAAGTGACATTTTATTCACTAAGTGGGTGAATGCAGGGACATAAAGTGAACATAGGAAACTTAACCCAAAGTGGGTTTTGAGTTGAGATAATTTTGGAGAGATCTCAACCATGGATTAGAGATGGTTTGGGGTGATCCTAGCCATCCAATCTTAGGTTTCCTTATGTATGGTTCAAGAGTGGTGCATAGGGCCAAAGGAGGTTCATTCACTCATTTGTTGACTTGGAGAGTTTGAGAGAGAGCATTTAGATGAGGATGGATACTATGGTTGAGGGAAGCTTGGGAACCTCCTTTCATGGAGAACTCATGGAGGCTTAGACCCTCATTATTTTGTGGTGGTTGTTCTTTCTTGGAGGAGGGTGCACTATAGGAGGAGGGCGCACACTTAGCAAGTAGTAGCTACACTTGGAGGATTGCAGATCTGTCATATTCAACATGGAGGTAGCACACAACAATTTGTTTTTGTGCAAGGGTTTTTTCATCTGAGGTCAGAGGGTCAAGGGTGCATTGTTTCAGTGGATAGAGAAAAAAGGGAAGAGGGTGCACTAAGCTTGGGCACATTTCTCTTCTTGAAACTCCAAATCATCTTGAGAGGAGTTGCTATTGTATCAGGTTCCATTATATTTGTATACTTGTTGTATCTCATGCTTTAGACATCACTTATATATACCTTCATTCTAAATTGGTTTTCACCAGGGGGGTTTTATCTAGTGTCGTGTTAACCAAAAATACTTGTGTCCTAAATTTCATGCATGCTTAGTTCTTTAGATCAGCATTTAAGAGTAGTAAATATCTAGATGAGTGTTATTTGTTTTAGTATATTTCATGTGTTAACCATTGGTTATGAAAAAACTTGCAAGGGCACCTCAAAAGAACACTTAATCATCAAATTATGAGCAGAAAAGTACTTGATTGTTTACTGTCCTAAAACATCAACAAATGACAGTTTTGGAGACTAAACTTAGAGCCCAACAAGAGGTCAAAGATAGACCTATTGGGGAACCTCATAGTACCTCAATTTTCTTCATGGTATCAGAGTCTTGGTGGCAAAGACTTGTTGATTTTTAGAGCATTCAGTGGGCAGTTTTGAGGGACTGTTTTGGACATTTGTGGACAACCTCTTATCACACCCGTGTTGACAAGAGTGAGGTTGAGTTTGGACAACCTCTTTTCACACTTGTGTTGACATGAGTGAGGTTGTATTTTGGACAACCTCTTTTCACACCTATGTTGATAGGAGTGAGGTTGTACTTTTTTGCAGTTGTAGCATCAGTGTGAGTTTCAATGGACAACCATGTCAATGTCTCATATGAGGTAAGAGGATAGGCTATCCGAAGCTAGAAACTGGTCCTCTTGGAAGACCAGGATCATATTCATCTTGGAGGATCTTGAACTAGGATATAGTTTAAGTACTTGTGGTGATTCCTCCTACACTTGTTCCATATCCATTGTTGGATGCAGATTTCAGGAAGAAGAACACCAAGGTAAAGATCATTGTTTTTGATGTAGTGAGAGACCACATCATACCCCACTTGACTAGGAAAGACTATGCCTTTGAGATATGGGCCTCATTGTGAAATCTTTACTAGAGTCCCAATCAGAACCAGAAGATGGTTATGTAGGACAAGCTCAGGAGCATTCTGATGCTCAAGACAAAGTCGGTCACTTTACACCTTGGCATATTTACTTAGATTCAAGATGAGTTAGTAGCAGTCGGAGAGATTGTGGATCCATACTTTTTGGTGAGGACGACTTTAAACAACTTTTCCAAACCTTGGGGTTCATTTGTACGAGGCATTCTAGTCCGAGAGGTCATGCCTACTTGGGAGAGACTTTGGGACAACTTTGTATAGGAGGAGTTGAGATGCAGCTCTGGGTCTTTAGGATAGTAGCATATATCTGAGGGTGATGATGATATTTCTGTTTGGATAAAGGGAAAGAAGAAGATCAGAAAGGGTGCTAGATAGGGTCCCAAGATGGGGGCCAAGCCACAGGGAGAGAGTGGTAGTGGGTAGAAAAGGGATATGAGAAAAGTGAAGTGATTTTCTTGTAAGAGGATGGGGAAATATGTTGGAAAGTGTCCCAATAGGAAGAAGATGTTGGGTGGTACAACAACTACAATAGATGAGGCAGAGTTTCAAGCACAATTTGAGAGGGAGTGTGTCTTCCTTATTTGTTGCACTTCAAATGAGTCTACACCCAGCATTTGGTATATAGACAACGAGGCTATAAGCTACAGGACTGGTGTTAGAGAGAACTTCACTGAACTCAGAGATCCAGGGTCAAGATGGAGATTCATCTTGGTGATGAAACCATCGTTAGAGTTGTTGGGTGTGGCACAATTACTTTTCAGAGGGAGAGTATGCCACCCATTTCATTCAGGGATGTGTTGTACATCCTGTGGTTGAAGGAGAATATGATATTAGTTTCCACCCTCCAGGATAGGGGTCTTGAGGTGTCCTTCAAAGGGACATAGGTCCTCATACACCCCAAGGGGTCACGTATCACCTCAGGGTAGGTGATTAGAGTGAGGGATGATAAACTATACACATTTCTTTTTCATCCCCTGCATGCTTTGGTAATGAGTAGTGACAACATCACTCAATTGTGTGAGTTGTGGCATCAGAGGATGGATCACCTTCAACATGGGGCTCTTGGAGGGATGAGAGAGGTTGTGACAAGAGTGCCACAATTCAGCTCAGAACATCAGGATGTGTGCAGAGGGTGTGCGCTTGGTAATTTTACCAAGGTTGTTTTCCCTAGTAGTGACACCAGGTCAGTTGGGATACTGGATTTAGTACACAAAAATGTGTGTGGGCCCATGTCTTGTTTGTCCTTGAGTGGTTGTGAGTATTATCTCACATTCATATATGACCACTTAAGGAAGACATGGATCTATTTCTTGAAGGCCAAGAGTGAGGTCTTCAAGAGGTTCCAAGAGTTCAAAGTTCTTGTGGAGAACCAGACAGGAAATAAGATCAAGGTCTTGCGGTCATACAATGGAGGTGAGTATGCCTCCATAAAGTTTGTATACTTATGTACCCATGCAGGGATCAAAAGACAGATGATCATGCCTTACAACCCCTAGTAGAACATGGTTGTCGAGAGGAAGAACTGGGCGATTATAGGTGCATCAAGATCTATGTTGTATGATCGTACTTTGCCTTTATACCTTTGGGTTGAGGTGAGTGTTGTTGCA
Organism: Picea abies; assembly: GCA_900067695.1. Classification (NCBI taxonomy): domain Eukaryota; kingdom Viridiplantae; phylum Streptophyta; class Pinopsida; order Pinales; family Pinaceae; genus Picea; species Picea abies. The sequence goes on along the minus strand of CBVK0100408723.1, from coordinate 10,194 downwards.
GTTTATCTACAGAACAAGAGTCCCCATAGAGTTGTGGGGAAGAAGACTCATGAGGAGGCCTTCACTGGTAGGAAGCCCGATGTTAAGCATATTGGGATTTTTGGATGCTTGACATACTCTCATGTCCCCTCGAGGAAGAGGATAAAGCTAGGCCCCACAGTCCAGCAGAGGATTCTAGTTGGGTACTCAGAGGTCTCGAAGGCCTACCAAATCTACATTTCATCACAATGGAGAGTGGTGGTGAGAAGATATGTTAGATTTGAGGAGGGTAGAGACTTCAGGAGGTCTCTTGAGTCGAGAGACAGTGGTGAGAAGTTTCCGAAGAAACAGATTGATGTTTCAGAGGTAGCACAACCTCAGGTGTCAAGTGCACCAGTTTCTAGGGTGAGGGTCACCTTGCACAACTTCAGGTTCACAGTTGTAGGGGGTTCAGGAAGAGGGTGAAAAGGCTTCAGGATATCAGATTTTTGGGATTAGATATGAGGCAGAGACTCTTGGGCGTAGAGATCTTACTTCTCCTTTGGTTACTCCAGGGAAGAGAAAATCGAGATGGTTTCAACATACCCTAAAGGAAGCCAAGGAGAATGTAGGAGAGCCCAAGAGATAGTTCAGAGAGAGCAGAGCACCAGAGAGGCCTAGGTCCTACTTGGTGATGGTGACGAGCATCACAGATGTAGAGCCCAAGATATTTGCGCAAGAATTTGATCGACAGGTTTGGCGAGAGGCCATGCTGAAAGAGTATGACTCCATTATGCACAATGATGCATGGGAGGTGGTGTTGAGGCTAGAGGGGAAGTCAGTTGTGACTTCTAGATGGTTGTACAAGACCAAGTATGTTGCAGATGGTTGCATAGAGAAACACAAGGCCCATTTTGTGGCGTGTGGATTCTCTTAGGTAGAGGGAGTTTATTATGATGAGACATTCACACCAGTTGTGAGATACACTTCCATTCAAAGTATTATTTCCATAGCAATAGAGATGGGTTGTAGGATACATCTGATGGATGTAAAGACCACCTTTCTCAATGGATTTATTGAGGAGGAGGTGTACATTGAGCAGCCATAGGGGTTTGAGGTGTTTGAGAGAGAGTCTCATGTGTGCCTTCTGAGAAAGGAACTGTATGGCCTGAAGCAAGCTCCCAGAGCTTGGTATTCGTGCATTGGCTCATATTTGATTCAGATGGGATTTGAGAAGAGAGATGTTGATCCTAACCTATATTACATCATTAGAGGCGAGGACACTCTCATTCTCATTTTATTTGTGGATGACTTGTTCATCACAAGAGTGGAGCATCTCATAGTTGAGTGCAAGTGGGGTCTTGCATCAGAGTTTGAGATGAGTGACATTGGGTTGATGCACTATTTATTAGGCGTGGAGGTATGGAAAGAGGAGGGTCACATCTTCCTAGGACAGGGGAAGTATGTTGCAGACATTTTGAGCAGGTTTTAGATTGACGACTACAGGCCTATGTCAACACCCATGGTCACCAACTGGAAGAAGCTTAGCGCTTCAAATTCCTAGTTGGTGGATGCTACATGATATAGAAAGTTGATCATATCGTTGATGTATCTGGTCAACACTCGACCATATATTTATTTTTCCTTGAACACTCTCAGCCAGTACATGGTGGAGCCGAGGAGTGTTCATTGGATTGGGGAAAATCATGTTTTGAGGTACATTACAGGTTCAATGGATTATGGCTTGGACTATGTCAGAGGGGATGGAGTGATTTTGGTTGGCTACATAGACTCAAATTGGGCAGGATGTGCTATTGATAGGAAGAGCACCTCAGGGTGTTGTTTTGGGTTGGGTTCAGGAATTATTTCCTGGTACAGCCGGAAACATAAGTCATTTTCTTTGAGTTCAGCCGAGGTAGAGTATATGGTAGCTAATCAGGCCAGTTTCGAGGCCATTTGGTTTCATAAGTTGTTGGTAGGATTATTTGGTTAGGAGTTGCCTACAACTGTCATTCACTACGATAATCAGAGTTGTATCAAACTCTCTAAGAATCCAGTGTTCCATGACAGGTCGAAACATATAGAGATTAGATACCACTTCATCAGAGATTAGGTTCAACGAGGGGCAGTACAACTTTAGTATATTACAACCGATGAGTAGGTTGCAGATATTCTCACCAAGGCTCTGCCAAGGGGAAAACATGTCTACTTCAGAGACAAGATGGGCTTGGTGAGAAACACTTTCCTCAGTAAGAGGGAGTGTTGAGTTCTGGTGTACCTTGGGAAGTGGTCCCCTTGTTTTGGGTCTCTAACCACAAGAGGGAAATACATTAGGACTATGTACCTTGTACTTTTTGTCTAATTCCACTTTGACTTCACTTAATTCAAAAAGTTGAAATTTTGTCACTTAAGGCAAAAGTGACGTTTTATTCACTACATGGGTGAATGAGGGGACATAAAGTGAACTTAGGAAACTTAACCCAAAATGGGTTTTGAGTTGAGATACTTTTGGAGTGATATCAACCATGGATTAGAGATGGCTTGGGGTGATCCTATCCATCCAATCTTAGGTTTCCTTATGGATGGTTCAAGAGAGGCGCATAGGGCCAAAGGAGGCTCATTCACTCATTTGTTGACTTGGAGAGTTTGAGAGAGAGCATTGAGATGAGGATGGAGGTTATGGTTGAGGGAATATTGGGCACCTCCTTTCATGGAGGACTCATGCAATATTAGACCCTCATTATTTTGTGGTGGTTGTTCTTTCTTGGAGGAGGGCGAACTATAGGAGGAGGAAGCACACTTAGCATGCCCTAGCTACACTTGGAGGATTGCAGATCTTTCAGATTCAACATGGAGGTAGCACACAACAACTTGTTTGTGTGCAATGGTTTCTTCATCTAAGGTCAGAGGGTCAAGGGCGCATTATTTCAGTGGATATAGAAACAAGGGAAGAGGGCGCACTAATCTTGGGCACATTTCTCTTCTTGGAACTCCAAAGCATCTCGAGAGGAGTTGCTATTGTATCCAGTTCCATTATATTTGTATACTTTTTGTATCTCATGATTTAGACATCACTTATGTATACCTTCATTCTAAATTGGTTTTCCTTGAGGGGGTTATCCAGGGCCGTGTTCACCAAAAATACTTGTGTCCTAAATTTCATGCATGCTTAGTTGTTTATATAAACATTTAAGAGTTGTGAATATCTAGAGGAGTGTTATTTATTTTTAGTATATTGCATGTGCTAACCACCGGTTACGAAAGCACTTGCAACGACACCTCAAAAGAGCACTTAACCATCAAATTATGAGCATAAAAGTACTTGATTGTTTGTTGTCCTAAAACAACAACAAAGGATAGTTTTGGAGACTAAACTTAAAGCCCAACAAGAGGTCAAAGAAAGACCTATTGGGCAGCCTCATAGTACCTCAATTTTCTTCAACATGTGCTTATTAACTGCTTGTGTCTTGCTGCATTCTGCTACACTATCATTTTCTTGATCATTCTTATTTCCACTATAGTCACTCTTGACCATTTGTCATTTGCAACCATTTTCCTCCATTTTGTGATTGTTTATCCTTGGAGGAAATAGTGATGAGTGGACATTACTTTCCTAGAACCTTTCTTGCATTTGTTTTTCATAGGCATGTGGCATGCACTTGGAATTTAGTTGCATGGCATCGAGCCACTCATTTTCTACGTTGTACCATACTTGTATCTCTTTTATGCTTTCACTAAAACATGAAAAAGACACACACACAAAAAAAACATAAAAAAGGAGTGAAAGAGTCTTGATCTTTATCCAATTTGAGTGGCAACCATTGGTTACTATTGCCCTTGAACATGACACCTATTTATGTTATTTTATTACAATTGGTATTTATATTACCTTACGAGTTGTACCATGATTATGAGTTATCTACTCCTTTGACTGGTTAGTCTTCTAGTCACTGTGGAGGTGCTTCAATGCCTCCTATGTTGTTGCACTATGTCAGTTGGTCCCTTTGATTCAATACCACCCAAGTCATTATTTTGTTGTGTTATATATTCAAGGGAAGGTGCACCCAATTCAACCATTTTGTAATCTTGTTGACCTTTCATGTCAACCATCCCTTTGTCAGTTTGTATTTGGTGGTTTCTTTCTTTAGACAAATCACTCACTTTTTATTTTGTGTTGATTGATGGGGAATACATTAAGGCCCCCATTTGAAAAATCTCTTCCTATCGACACCATAGCATTATCTAGGAAGTGGATCTAGAAACTATATAGTACCTTGGGACTTGTAGACATCAATGACAGGTTTCCTTGTGATTGACAATGAATTTTCATCATTGACCCCTAACTGATCGATTCTACTAGTATTTTACATTAGATCCTTTATTCACACTTTCTATATGTACCGTGTGCCTTGGGGTCCATTTTCATTATCAGTGGGTCTCCTCACATATGTTAATGATATTCATCAATGAACGATAATAATTTCTACCATGCTTAACATCAACTCATTCATTTTCATGATGTAGATTTGTACAATCAATGAGTTTGAATTGAAGACCTTGGGATAGGGAATCCATGAATGCTACCCTTACTAAGTTGCACACGATTATATCATTGGTTGATAAGTACTTTAAAGACCACATGGGCATTCTCATCCATGATAGATGTCTTCCTGATGTATACTATGACATAGATCCACATTGTATTTTCTCATGGCTATGATCTCTTATATAACATGGATCCACCATCTACTTTTTCATGGCCATGGTCTTGCATCTCATTTCATGGATCCACAATGTATTGTGTTAGCAACCATGCTTATTCATATATTCAAGCATTGGTATGCCTACCTCAGGGGTGATCTATATATGATCGATTGATTTCTATTTACAAGTACTTATTGGTTCCTAAATCTGAAGAACTCCTCCTAAAGCCACTTGCCGCTATGTATTTTTATAATGTATTTCAGCCATTAGTTCCTCTTCTAACCTTATACAATAGGGGGCATTTGTTATAATTGTATTTGCCACCATAGGCTTTGCAAGGTTTCTATGAGATGTTATGAGGCTGAAATTACATAAATAATTGAGAAAAAATCCCATTATTGAGCAATAGTTGTTTAAAAATCTCATAGTTGAGCAATAATTTAGGAAAAACTCCTAATAGGTTGGAAAAAGATCATAATTGAGCATGAAAATTGTGCACGACTTGTAATTCCTTAGGTCACATGCCATGAAGCCTATCTTCTATCTCCTCAAAGATTCTATAAGAAGGATCCAAGCTAAGTGAAGAGGGCATCGTAAGAAAAAAACATATTTATGCTCATGAATCGGACCAATATCCCTCGGTCTTGAGTTTGTTATAGATTGTTGAATGTTGGGCATCAACATTGGGAGCCTAGGTGAGAGCTAGATCTTCTTTCTTACTCCAATACAATGATTGGTCATACTTGTTCAACAGGGTGAGCTTGTGGCTAGGGAGAAGAGTCCCAAGTCTTGAAGCTAGGAGTACGACAATAGATCTCGTGGTAGCAATTATCTATTATTGCAATCTCCTTCATTTAATATAGATATACACTCCCCCCCCAAAAAAAATATGTATAATTCATTAATCTAGCTCGTACCTTGAATTAGATTTTGTGGATCTCTTAATAGGCTTGAGCTATTATATTAGAACTTATTTCATGCATAATTTCATGTGTGATATTATAAGGGCACGAGGAAGTCTTGTTTGTCTGATTGTTATCTAGGTAAGTAGGTTGAGTATCATCATTGGAATTGGATCTAAAAGAAACCAATGGTTACATTGGACAACCATCACATCTAAGGTATGTTTCCCTTCCATCTATCATTTGCATATGAAATGGCATGATTAGCTCTAGGAGAAAGAGGTAGTGATCTATCTTGTTGTTTGTCATTAGCCTATATCCAACCAATAAGAGGATTTACTTATCTATAGGTGAATTTGCTTTCAACACCTAGTTAAAAAATATAAGTTAAAATAAATTATAATTATATCAATATTTATTATGAAATCACCAATAAATAAATTTAAATATTGTTTACCATTAAGTAAGGCAACATTATGTCTTAGATTGATGATTTGATAATGTCTTTATTAATTTTTTTTATAATATTATAATTTTATTTGTATCCTCGTACCACAATAAAATAATTTTATTTGTATCCTCGTACCACAGTAAAATTTAAGTCGATTGTTTTTTCCACGGGATCATTTTGTTTTTTCCACGGGAATTTAAGTCGATTGTTATGATTACATATAACATCGAAATCAATACAAACAACTATATAAATTGTAAGTACAATTTATAATCTCATTTACATTTTTTATATTCAAATGTATAAATTACATTTTTATATTTAAATGTATGACTTTCAATATAGCTTAAAAAAATAGCACAAAGAAAGCGAAGATATAGTGTCTCATTGTAGAATATATAGTTGATGTTCATTTTATTAAAATAAAACAATGAGATTTATCATTCACATTTAACGTTTAAAAATAGCCTTCGTGTGGAAATATACTTTCACTATTAGATGGAATATAATAATGAAATATAATAATTTGAGTGCTTGGAGCATTTTAAGTTATAAATTTGATTAAAATAAATTAAATTTTTAAATTTAATTACTATAAATTTATATATATATATATATAAAATGAGTAAATATTTAATTATTAAATAGTTTATTATTTTAATAATAATTAGTTAATTTAATATAATAATAATAATAATAACAGTCCAGGGATTTGACTGGTAAAGTCTAAGAAGGTATATATATCCTATCCTCTTCTGGATTTGAACCTGTGACCTTTTAAAAGAAAACACATGTTCTTAATCATTAAGCCCATTTAGACTCTATATATATACATATAGAGAGAGAAAGAGATAGATAAATATAATTTATTAAATAAAATTTGAAAAAAAAACAATTTTAAAATATTTTTCAAAATTTTAATTTTTCAATTTAAACAAAATTAATGCATAATATTTAAATCATTTCATTATTTAAGTTTAAAAATATTCATTCTCTTCAACATTCATTTACATAGTATAGTGTATGTAAAATCTTGGTTTCACTTTGTTGTTGGCATTGCCTAGCATGCCTATCACACTTAACCCTCCTAGCCATGGCCTCTAGAGGGGGAGGCCTCGCTCCCCTTTCTAGTGAGGAGATGATCTTCTAATAGATGGCAATGGCATTATAAATATATTGCCAAATCTACCTTGTCGTGTTTTGTCAAGAGATGGAAAACAATCTTTGATGTGAAGTTGCCTTCCTCTATATTCTTCGTATCAAAGCCATTGCCTTGACCGTTTAAGTTCTTGTGGGTTAGTTCAATGCGATTTAACTTTATTTAAAGACAATGGATTAATGAAATTAGAAATGTTGGATGACTATGATCAAAGCAAATGTTGCTCATTATTTTTGTGGCAGAGATTACTGTACTTTTTTGTTTGAACTCAAAGGAAGATAAAGATGAGATATTTTGAAATGGACCTTACTTCATGGGCCAACAAGGATGTATTTGAATTATTGGAACCTTGACTTTGATCTAAAAGTATATGTTCCAAATTTGTTCATTCATTTTGGATGTGGCTTCCACACCTTCCCCGGATGTATTTGAATTATTGGACCCTTGACTTTGATCCAAAAGTATATGTTCCAAATGTTGTTCATTCATTTTGGATGTGGCTTCCACACCTTCCCCTTCATTGCTAGAAAGATGATTCTTTGGGAAGTCATTGGGAACACTTTTGGGAAATGCAAAATGATTCTTGTATTTTATTTCAAACAAAATGATGTATAAAAATTAGAATCATAAAATTCATGCTTTCAAGACAAAATGTTGTAGAAGTTTTAAACAATGTAAAACATGTACTTCTATTTTCAAAATATACATTTGAACCTTTTTAGGAGAAATTTTTTTTTTTCCAACGGGAAAATTTCTCGATTATATTAGATATATAATGTGTTCTCAAGTCAGAGAATTACAAAGCTTAGCTGAAGTGACAATTGTCATATGAAGCTTTCGCCTTTAGTGGTCTCTCGACCAGCAAAGGGGGAAAGTTCATAAAAAAAGCAAGAGGATTGTTAAGAGTCTGAAAAATACACAAGAATAAGAAGAGGATAAACCCCGAGAAATTCTAGCGGACATAAGTATTCTTCAAAGTTGAAACATAGTCTAGGAGTGGTCTTCAAATCTCAGATCATAAAAGACCGCTAAGATGAAAAGGAACAGATCTTAAAATAGAGTTAGAAAATGGGGAGGGCCCTCATGACCATCTAACCCGAGGTTGTATGTTATAATGCCCGTTTTTTTTTGTTTTTTTTTGTTTTTTTTGTTTTTTTTTTTTTTTTTTTTTTTTTTTTTTTTTTTTTTTTTTTTTTTTTTTTTCTGAAGAGATGCCTTTGATAGTTAATCTGCTGATTTGTTGTGTTCACGATAGATATGTTTGAAGCTAAGATTTTTGAAAGTGGGTAGAAGTAGTCTGATTATGTCCTTTTAAGCTAGAAGGGAGATGGCTTGTAGTTCGCCCCTATTGTTCAACCACTCAATAATTATTCTGGAATCCATGAGAATCTGAAGAGCTTCAATATGTAGTCTGGAGGCCAAGTAGAGCATGGCCCAGGTGCCCAATAATTCTGCCCTGGTATTGGTGCCCGAACCACAGTTAAAGGTCCATCTATAGGATGTTTTTTTTGTGATTTTGATCAATCCTCCAATGCCGCTCTGAGTGCCATTTGAAAGCACTGCTCTATCGAACCAACATGTTGGAGTGTCCTCTAAGTCAGGTATTCTCTTTGTAATCTGCAAACTTGGATTTCTGGAGTGGATATCAATCCAGTTTTTAAATAATCCAAGTGTTTTGTAAGCTGCAGAGCTTGTAGATGGAGTCCCATTTTCAAAAAAAAAAAATATTTATGTCCAGCCAAATAGACCAATAAACCAGGGATGGCATCTGCTTTAGTTTTTGTTCCCTATGGGTCCAATAGTCAAAACAGTCAGCAAGAGTAGGCTCGTCCCAAGCGGTTTTAAGATTTAGCACAATTGCAATTTTATCCCAAACTTGTTTGGAGAAGGGGCACTTGATGAATAGGTGGTCCGTTGTTTCTGCATCATTGTGGCAAAGATGGAAAATATTTGGCCCAGTCCAGGCCTTCCTTTGAATGATATCCCAAGTGTTCAATTTGTAAGCGATCATGAGCCAAGTGAAGAATTTTATCTTGGGAGGTAGGTGCTAGGTCCAAAGTTGTTTTCTCCAGCCTCTGATATTAGTGTGCCAGAGTGTGTTTGTGATGGTTGTATATACATTCTGGATTGTAAGTTTTTCGGAGTGATCGCCCCCTGACCACTGAAGCTAATCATCAAAATCATTTAAGTGGATACTCGATTGAGCTGAAGTCGAGTAGAGGGTGTTCCAATGTGGATCTAGCTCTACATTGAGATCAAGTGCGTCGCTGGATAGCCACCTGTCATGGGAGTAAACCGAACTGGAACGATCTTTATCTTGGTAGAGATACCAAATGTTTTTTGTGTGAAGATGCACTATCAGTTTTGGAGGGAGTATGGTGGAATCACCCATACCAAGAATGTGATCGCATCCAAGAGTAATGGAGTGGCCTGATCGTGGCTGCCAACAAAGCCAACGGGTTATCCATTGTTTGGATCTGGTTAAGTTTCTCTAGAAGAGTGATGTTGCCCTGGAGGTAACCGTGTCAGATAGAAGCCAGCTGGTAACTGTGTGTTGTGAGAGGTACTTGTCTTTGATAATAGAATGCCAAATGCCAGGTGTAGTCAACACACACTAGAGGGAGTTGGTCGCAAGTGCTTGGATGAAATGAAATAAATTATGGATCCTCAATCCTCCCTTTTGTTTGGGTTTTTCCTAAGCTTCCCAATTGCAGAGGTGTTGTCAAGAGTGGTCTGAGCAACCCAACCATAGGAAATTATAAGTCAATTGGCGGAGTTTTGTGAGTACCATAGCAGGGATGGCTGCAAGAGCCATCCAATACACTGGCTGTCCTTCCAAGACATCTTTGATGAGTGTAAACCAGCGTCCAAGGGAAAGCCACCTCATGCACCAGTGACCAATCTTTTTCTCAACTTTAGCAATGAGCCAGTTCCAGTCTGCCAGCTTATAGGAGTCTGCTTACCATCTGATTTTTTTATAATATAAAATTTAAAATGTTTATAAAAAAACTTTAAAAAAT
>CBVK0100408721.1:0-41264 GCA_900067695.1 Picea abies | reverse complement strand
GGATATGTTAAGGATGCATGTAATGCATCAACCCAGGAAATGGGAAGACTACCTGCCATTGGTAGAATTCTCCTACAACAACGGCTACCAAGCATCCTTAAAGATGAGTCCCTTCGAGGTACTCTATGGTAGGCTGTGTAATACTCTAGTCAGCTGAAGTAATCCTGTAAATAGGATTTCTTTTGGACCCGACATGTTGAAAGAAATGGAACAACAAGTGACTCAGATAAAACAAAATCTGAAGGTCGCTTAGAACTGACAGAAAAGTTATGTTGATCAAAAGAGAACTCCAAGAGAGTTCAAAATGGGAGATCATGTACATCTAAGAGTTAGGACCAGGAAGAGTTCCCTGAAAATGGGAGCTTGTGCCAAGTTGGCACCCCGATATTGTGGACCCTTTGAGGTTCTAGATAGAGTGGGACTTGTAGCCTATTGCCTAGCACTTCCTCCCACAGTAAAAGCACATAATGTTTTCCATGTTTCATTATTAAAGAAATATGTACATGATGCTAATCATATAATTGACTGGTCTATGATCCACGTGAAACTGGAGGGATAATTTCTACTAGAACCCCAATGCATATTGGACATAAAGGAAACCCCGCTCCGGAACCGAACCATTGCACAGGTCAAGGTGCAGTGGAGACATTTTGGCCCAGATGAGGCTACATGGGAAATGGAGGATGCCATGAGATAGGCATATCCGATTTTGTTTACTTCTGTATATGCAATTCATGTTAATAGATAAGAACATCGAGGGCAATGTTCCTTTAAGGGGGAGGGAATTGTAACACCCTATTTCACCCAGTTTGTAAAAATAACTGGACTGGCCAAGAACTGTGGCAAACTTAGAAATGAGAATGTGTGATGTGAATGGACCTTGTGGAAAAGGTCGATGAATATGAATACTATTATGAATTTATATTGTAGGATTGCTGAGAGGGGATATGCTGAAAAAAAGAGACCATGATGGCTGGAGAAAGGCGGTGGAAGGCACCTGGAAAGGTGGCGTTAACTTCCACTGAAAATCAATACCGTATTTGGACTTCAATGGCCCAGAGAACCAAGAGCGGCCCGATGGCTTGTATTAAATGCCTCACATTTAATATCCCACCGACTGGTAGGTAAATGGCTCCTCAGGAATTAATGAGGGATGGGGGAAAGGAACCGCCAATCCGTAGAAGTTGCAAACCTAACCAGTGTGTGAAAAATCGTGCCACACGCAACCTCGCAAGAGGATAAGGCGTGGGGGAGAAGCGATCGAGTGGGGGGCGCAGATGCGATGGGAGAAAGAGAACTCTAGCGATATGAAGAGTGAGTGATAACAGAGAGGAAGGAGAGTAACCTTCTCTCCTGGTCACTGGAAAACATAGATGCAGTCTCAGAGCATCGTGGTCTCAGCTCGGGGGTGGCTAGTGGTAAATCTGCTGGGAGTCGCTGAGCCTATGGTTGGGTGGAAATGAGCACCCCTCTCAGCAGTCACATAACCCCTGGTGTTACTTTTTGATAAGTGTTTTTCCTTTGGCATCTTGAAATATATGTACTTTGACATTTATGATCATAAGCTGTGAAATTGTGAATGATTTCATTATAAGAATGTCTGTATGGTGTCTTGATCAGTATTGGTAGTTGTATGTTTATATGGAAAGACTACGTATGGCTTATGTTCTCATAAATCGTTATTTATATGCGTACTGATCTAATTCAGACTTCACGTCTGGTTCTCGGGAGAGTGATACCCTTATCTGCCTTAGATAGTACCCTGGGTAAACCTCCCCATAGAGATACCCTTCTCAAAAATCCCATCAAGAACCTGAAAAAAGGATGTGAAGGCACAAGGCCTTAAGAAATCCCTGATAAGTATCGAATCGACAGAAGAGATCCCATCGGGAGATCAGTGGTCACTCATGACCGTCAAATCGGAAGAAGAAACTGGAGTGTCAAGCGCCTTAAACCTGAATAGGTGTTGATTGATGGACGAGATCCCGTTGGGAAATCTGTGGTCACACATGACCGTTATATTGGTAGGAGAAAGTAGGGTTTTAAATGCCTTACCACTTTGTCTTTCTATGTCTTCATGGGTAGCGAAGAGATCGGGATCGTAGATCCCTAAGGTCCATGAGAACATCTGGACTATTGATTTTTCCATGTCCAGGAAGTCATGGGAGAATGCATAAGTTAGGAACCTGTTTGAGCCGTCAGATCTCGGTTGGAAAACCCGACAGTCGTTGGATCTGTCAGGAGATACCCGAGGGTTAAATCCCCAGTGAATAGGGGTGAAAGCCCCAAAATAGATCTGGACCGTTCGATTTAAGGAGGCCACGTGTCATGAGATTTCCCATTTCGAGAAATCGAGAATCATGAACTCGGGAGTTCTGGTGACGAGAGATCGGGACTTTCCATGGTGGAAACCCCGAGACAGATCTAGATCGTTCGATTTAAGGAGGATACGTGTCGAGAGATTAACCACATCAGGAAACCAGGGATCGAGGATTTAGGAGTCCCGTGGTCGAGAGTTCGGACTCTCATGATGATAAGTCTCGATGAACGGATGAGATTCTTTCGGAGGATCTCAGGGTCTATAACGACCGTCAGATGTGAGGAAGAGATGTCGACTTTAAGCTAGGGCACAAATGCGCCTAAGGGTAAGTGGCGAGCAGATCTGGATGACCAGAGTCCACCCGCCTAGATCTACGGCTGAGGCTTCATTCCAAAGCCCCCTTTTTGTTTTGCCTTTAGCGGTGAGTGGGGGGTCTGGAATCGAACGCGCAACTCTTGAACGGTCAGAATTTATTCGCCTAGATCAATGGTGCTCAGCCGAATTCCGGACCCCCCTTTCCATTCTGCCTTTAATGGGTGGGGGGGTCCGGAATGGTGTGGCATGTGAAGTGGGACCGTCTCCTATCATGCCACCCTCTGTGTCATGCTTCCCTCTTTCCACCTATACTCCACTCAACCGCGTGACAAGGCCCGTTCCTATTGGCCATTCGCTAACCCTGTTCGGATTCATCCCTATTGTTCAGTCACTAGCCCTGTCAAGTTTTGCCGGTTGCAGAGTTGAACGATTTGACATTTCTATAGTGCTGAGTTGCAAATTATTGAGAGGAACCATGGTTATTTGACCTATGATCATGACCCATGATCACATGGGAGTAGATAGAGAAAGAGCTAGCTTACGCTAGGCAACTGTAGATATTTTTGGGGCTCTGATTCTGCAGAAAGCAACAAAAATTTTGATTATGGTAGTGGGTGTGTTACACACTTAATCAAATGCGCTCTGCACATTCCTTTTATTTCTATCAAATGTTATTTTTTCGCGCGGGTTCTTGTTTGTTCATGCAGTTTCTTGCTTATCAGCGCAGTCTCTTGTTTGTCTACGTAGTCTCTTGGTCAAGTCGCACAGTCTATTGTTTTCTCATCGTATCATAGTGCGGGATGTGCAACTCTCCACAGTTCGTGGAGAGCAACTCGATCCTAGGAGGAAGAGTGTGGACCTTCCACTCTGGTTTTGAAAGAGTGTTGCGCAGTGTAGAGGAAAACACATTCTCACGCAAAGTGAAAGAGCGCCAAGTGAGGTTAGCAAGACATTCTTCTTGGAGGTTATCGACACCAAACAGAGATGTTGAATCAATAGAGGGGAGCAATATTCAAGGTGGTGGTGCATCAGAAATCAGAAATCGCTGGAATAGTTAAAATTAGAGAGGGATCTTTGAATTATATGGTTGAAATAGTTCAAATATCACAAAGGAACACTCAAGATCATGTGCACACTCCACAAGTGTGCACACAAGCCATTCCAGAACTTAGTGAGGAAGATCGCACGGAGTGTAAGTCTTCCTTGCGTGTCAGACACTGGTTGGCTAGCACGTCGAGTGAAAGATCGCACACACTCTAGATCTAAAGAGATAGTGCAGTCTTCTGGATCCGAGGAGATCGTGTAGTATTCTAGATCCGAGGAGATTCTATGATTTTCCAATGTTATTCGAGGTTCAGTGTGGCACGATTTACCCACGATTGGCATGATTGAAAAACCAAATGGATCGCAAAGCTGCCAAAGGGACTCGATCCCATCAAACTCATGGATTGTTGAATTAGAGAAAATGTCAAAGAGAAAATAAGGTGACTCCTCCAATGAAGAAAGTGATATGCGCGCGCAAAGATTGATTTCAAAATTTTGATCTCAATGGTTAAGAGGTTTGATATTTTTTTATGCAAAAGATTTGCATATTTTTGGTGATTGCTATCAAAAGTTTTTTTTCGCGCACTTACCCTTGGGTATATTTTTATTATTGGAGCTTAACCCACATTTTTCTTAATCAGTGGTTATTTTTTCTATCACTGAGAAAGGGCACCAAAATAATATTCATTTTTTTTCTACTATGAATTTGTTTTTACAAAAAAAATGGCCACCTCTAAAAATTTATGGCCAGCAGAAGGGCCAATTCTTCTTGGGAAGAACTATGAATTTTGGTCTCTCAAAATGAGATCCTTCTTGAAAGAAAAGGAGTTTTGGGATCAAGTGGATCATGTCTATGTGGAACCAAATCCATCAGATCTAGCTTCCATGACCAATCATCAAAGAAATGCTTAGGAAGAACAGAGGAAAAGAGAGAATAAGGCCAATTTTCTGGATTCAAAACTTAGTAGATGACTCCATTTTCTCAAAAATCACAGGTTTTGTTACCTCAAAATAGGCTTGGAACATCCTAATAACAACCTACCAGGGAAATGACAAGGTCAAAACAGTCAAGCTCCAGACCTTGAGGACACATTTTGAGACCTTAAAAATGACAGAGTCTGAAAATGTTGATCAATTTACGACTAGAGTCATGGGAAATATGAACCATATCAGGTTGACTAGTGAAGCCATCCCAAATCAAAGGATTGTTTTGAAAGTCCTCAAAATTATTCCAAAGAAATTTGAGATGGTTGTTACAGTCATACTTGAATCCAAGGATCTATCAAATTTTTCAACCGATGAACTAATGGGTTATGATCTGTTGTCACATGAGACCAGACTACATCTAGAAGATAAATCAATCGCAAATGCCTTAAAGACATGATTCTCCTTCAATACAGGGAAAGACAGAGGTAGAGGTAGAGTTCACAAAGGAAGAGGGAGAAGACCAAGAAACCACCACTCAGGTGAAGGTCACACACATCAAAATGAGAATCAGAATTTCCAGCCTTAAAGAGATAGAGGGAGGAGATCCAATTACAAAGCAGCATACAATGCTATTACTGCAAAAGGTATGGGCACTATGAATCTAAATGCAGGAAGAAGAAAGCAGATCAACACTTAGGCAGAGCACATGTCTCAAATCTTGAAGTAGAAACCTCATATGGATGTTTCTCTCATGACACAAGACTAAAGAACAACACAAAGACCTCTAGTTTCTAGACAATGGATGGAAAAATCACAGGACAGGTAATAAAGATTTACTTTCTTTCACAAATTCTTCTATTTCATCTAATATTACACTTGGAGATGACTCTTTAGTCAAATTTCAAGGCAAAGGAATTGTACCTATTCTCACTAAAAAAGATGTAAACAAAGACATACATGATGTCTATCACATTCAAGATTTGAAACATAATTTTCTAAGTGTAGGACAACTAGTTAACATGGCTATAATGTACTTTTGAAGTAACATCATTTAGGATATATGACAAACCTCCCAAAGAAAAAATTATTTATGAAATCCACATGAATAGGAATAGAATGTTTCCCCTGACCCTTAGAACTGCAAATCTAACCCAATCCTATGCACAAAGTGCATCCACCCCCAATGAAAATATGACTTGACATGCAATATTTGGACATATACCCTTTCAAAGTCTAAGTATCCTACATAACCACTCCATGGTCAAAGGTCTACCTATCTTCAAAGAGAAAAATTCCCCATGTGAGTCTTGCATTCTTGGAAAACATAAATGAACTAGTTTTCCACGGCCCTCCACTCAAGCCAAACAACTCTTAGAGTTGGTTCACACTAACCTATGTGTACCAATGAAGACAACGTCAATAGGTGGTAGCTTTTATTTTCTAACGTTCATTGATGATTTTTGTAGGAAAATATGGATCTATTTCCTCATACGCAAGTATGAAACCTTTGCAAAGTTCAAGGAGTTCAAGGCTAAAGCTGAAAAACAGAGTGGGAAATATGTAAAGGTACTCAGGTCAGATGGAGGAGGAGAATATTGTTCAAAAGAATTTGCAAATTTATGCAAATCACAAGGCATAATCATACAAACCACAACCAGGTATACTCCATAGCAAAATGGAGTTGTCGAGAGGAAAAACCAAATTATAATGAACATGGAAAGGATCCTTCTTAGAGAGAAATGTTTGTCAAATTTATTTTTGGCTAAAGTTGTAGCATGTTCATTTTATCTCACTAATAGATGCCCAACTTCTAGTGTCAAGATGAAGGTCCCTCAAGAAGCATGGAGTGGGAAAAAACTGTATATTGCTCATATTAGGAACTCTGGATGCATTGCATTCCCTCACATACCTTCTGAATTGAGGATGAAACTTGATGATTGAAGTGAGAAATGCATTTTTGTTGGCTACAACAATACATCCAAAGCCTACAGACTCTACAATCTGATTTCAAAGAAACTCATTCTCAACAAAGATGTCAAATTTCTTATAAATCAGTTATGGAGTGAGTCTGAAAAATCTCCCTATGGACAGTCAAAATCCATTGCTTCCACTTCCTGAACACACAGAAAATTCAGGAAAGAAAACACATCATCGTGTCCTTCCAAGCTTGCAGGTACAAGGACAACTTGAAATTTCTCAGGACAACTCTTCTTCAAGCATAAATTCATCCTCTGAAGTCCAAAATCAACGAACTCGAATCTTGAGATAAATCCATCAATAGTTGGATGATATTAATCAACACAATCTTTTTGAATTAATATCATTCCAACCTACATATTTTAAAGAGGCACCTAAAAATCCACATTGGGTTCAATCCATGAACAAAGAGATTGACTCTATTGAGAAGAACAAGACATGGGATTGTGTTGATCTTCCAAGGAATAATTCAAGTATTGGTGTCAAGTTGGTTTACAAGACTAAACTAAATGAAAAGGGATAGGTTGAAAAACACAAAGAAAAACTTGTTGCCAAGGGATTCTCACAGCAACCAGGCATTAATTATGGTGAAACATTTTCTCCAGTAGAAAGGTTGGACACTATAAGGACACTCTTAGTCATAGAATATCAACACAAATGGTATGTATACTAAATGGATTCCAAGTCAACCTTCTTGAATGGTGTCTTAGAAGAAGAGGTATATGTGGATCAACCACCTGGATTTGATGTCAAAGAGAAACCAACCAAATTGTATCGGTTGAAGAAACCCTTGTATGGATTAAAGAAAACTCCAAGAGCTTGGTCCAGTATAATTGATACCTACCTAATCAAGAGTGGTTTCAGCAGAGGCCAAAATGAGCCAACTCTATAGACCAAAACATATCAACAAGGTAAAATTATTAGTGTTTGTCTATATGTTAATGACATGATATATACTAGAAATATTGAGTTAGCCAGCTTTAAACATGCCATGCAATTTGAGTTTGAGATGACATATCTTGGCATAGTGAAATAATTTTTGGGGATTGAAGTTGACCAATCAACCAAAGTGATTTTTTTCTATCAGCAAAAGTATGCAGCAGACATCATCAAAAGATTATGCATGGAAGATTGCAATCCAACAAAAACTCCTATACCTGTAGGCACAAAATTGAGCAAGCAAGATGAAGGCGCTACATTGGATTCTACTTTGTACAAAAGTTTAGTAGGTATCTTGTTGTATCTTATATAAAATAGGCCTAATATTATGTATGCAGCCAACTTTGTTCCCAGGTTCATGGAATCTCCCAAAGATTCTCACTGGAAAATGGCCAAAAGGATTTTGAGATATGTTGTTGGTACTCTCAATTTTGGTTTATGGTACACTCAATATGATGATAACCATCATTCTAGTTACACTGACAGAGATTTTTCACGTAGCCTAGATGATCGGAAAAGCACCTCAGGGTATGCTTTTCACCTGGGCACAAATCTGATTTCTTGGGCATCAAAGAAGCAACCCATTCTCTCAATATCTTCTGCAAAGGCAAATTATGTCATTTCTACCTCATCTTCCTTTCAAGTTGTGTGGCTGTGAATACTATTGAATGAAATCTCACATATAGAAAGGAGCCAACTCCTATCTTCTATGACAATACTTCAACAATTTCTTTATCAAAAAACAATGTTTTTCATAAGAAAAGTAAGCACATTAACACTGGCTATCACTTCTTACGCGAGCTAGTCAATAATGGTGAAATCGCTCTTCAATTTTGTGGCTCACGAGATCATCTTGTAGACATATTTACAAAGCCATTGGGAAAAACCATTTTTTATTTTTAGAGAAAACACTTGGGCATTATCAGTGTTGATGCTTGTAACTGTTGAGTTTAAGAGGGAGTGTTAGTTGTTAAACTCCATTGTGTGTGTACACTACCAGATGTTCTAGACAATTGTACCAGTTGTTAGGATTTTTTTTCAGGTTCTTAATTTTCTTGTTTCGTTGGAGCTTATTTAGCTCAATCGTATTCCCTTAATCAAATGCGCTTTGCACATTCCTTTTATTTATGTCGTATGTTATTTTTCTAAGCATGTTCTCATTTTTCTGCGCAGTTTCTTGCTTGCATGTGTAGTCTCTTATTTTTCTATGAAGTTTCTTGGTCAGGTCGCACAGTCTATTGTTTTCTCAACCATATCCAAAGTATTTAATCTTTCCAATATTGTACTCATTAAGTTGAGTCTTCATGCTTTGTAGTAAATAAGTGCTCCAACAGTCACTAGGTGAAAAACTTCTACTGCATAAAACATCTATGGCCTTGATGCATGGTGTAGTGTAGTAGATCCTACGATCCTAGTTATCGTATGAACAATCACTTTCAGAATCAAATCCTCTATATTTTGAATCGGGACTTTGACTCCTGAATCGTCGGGTTTCATGAGTGAAATAGGACGCAATATAGTCCTCTATAGAAATGTCAATCCTTTATGTTTCGAATCAGGACTTGAATCCTGAGTCATTGGGTTTCAAGGGTGCAATAAGACATGATATAGTCCTCTATAGTCATGCCAATTCCCCCTCAGGTTCAAATTTTAACAGCATATCCTTGGAAGGAAAGACCAATGATGAAATATATATCATCCACTTCTATGGTCAAGGATTGACTATCCATCATAAAGGCATCTACCTCTAGGTTCCAATAACCAATCAAAAGTTGTAGAAATATTTTGTGTGCCTACATGTTTGTAGAAATAATTTTTATGCCCGGAGAGCCTTTGATACCTCCGAATTGTATAGTATATCTTTCTCGACATCTTTGAATTTTTTTATCAGTTTTACCTTTATGGACTTGTACACTATCGCCTTTGGCGAGAGGCACATACATAGGTTCTCATTGTTAAGGGATACCTATACGATGGGGTATATGCACCTCATGCTAAGCAATCACAGTTAAGTGATACCTATACATTGGGGTATATGCACCTCATGCTAATCCAAGGTGTGTATGAGCCCGTACACTTTAAAAACTAAAAATGCAGAGAAATAAATGGAAAAATTTAAATATTTGACATGAAAATGAAGAGAAAGAAGTGTTTGTTTACCTGGTCTTGATGGTGAGGAATTTGACCCTTGTAGCTCATGTTATGTCCACTAGAATTTTGGAAGGTTTTCCCACTCTTTTGCTCAATTTGGTAACAAACTTGAAATAAAATGTTTTAGGCTTATTTTCTATATTATGTAGAATTTTTAAGCCCACTTTTATATAGTTTTCACCAATTTGTGTCATTCAAATGCCCAATGAGGTACTGTTTTGGTCACTATCATATAGAATAGGATCATTTCCATCTTTAATTTTTCATTATCAGTGATTGATTATACACTTTGCTTAAGTTCAACCCCACTTATTGGCAACATGAGCCATTCCAACCATTTTTAAGTGTTATTCAATTCGTGGTAGATTCTATCATCATGGGAATCCTAAGTTAGCACATGTTTTTACTTTTGGTGTCCATGCTGAATTTTTTTTAGGCTCAAGAGTCCTCGTAGTCCCACCATGGAATTGCGTTGAAATGTCATATTCTTCTCAATATTATTTTGTCTATTTACCCATGGGACTCCCATACGTATGTATTAAGTTGTAATATTGTATTTCATTCTACCACTCGGGCTGTTGAGCCTTATGTCAACTTCAACTTGTTGTTTTTTAACCTTTTTCTTATGCATTCTCATCAATTGCTAGCCTTATAAGCTCTTCCTTTTCGATTTGACACATGTAACCTAGGGGAGAACATTCCTTCGAGTGTCCATATCCTGCACATGCTTCATTGCATTGAGTATAGGTATGTTCCTTGCACTTGGAACTAGTTTTCTTGCATGTGAAACTCGTTTCCTCCATGTATTACAACATTCTTTTATTCCTTTTTAGGATTTTCATTATGAAAAAAGAAAAAAAATCAAAGAACAAAAGACGAGCATGGGAATGAATCTTATATACCATTATTGGCAGTAGTCAAGTTGAGTCTGAACAAAGCAAAACATTTTGAGTCCAATCTCAATAATTTAGGTTGGTATGACTTTAGGAAACTGAATTGGTTATATAGAGTGTTACTCCTCCTACTATTTATTCTTCCATTCACTATGGAGATTTTGTCATTTCCTCCTACATCACAAACTTATGTCAATGTTAAATTTTAGTTCATGCTTCCTAAGTCACATATTGTGTCGTGTTCTTGTTGAGAGGAAGTTTTAGCTCGTGTCGGTGAGTATGCAGAATTATTCACTTTGCAAGTCGGCATTCCCATGTCTCAAGTACATCCTAGAATCAGAAGTATACTTTTCCTATAATTGTGTTGGTATGGAAGGTCCACATTGACTTCATGTCGACAATTTAAACTCTTATCGACTACAACAAATTGATCTAAAATTTTGGAATATAGTCACACCCTCGCCCTATTTATATCATTTTGGAGATAGTGTCTTCAGAGTGAAACTAATATTTCAAGATGACTAATCTAATGGTCTCACTATAAACCAAATGTTGTTCAACGTGTTCAACTTCCATTCCATGTGTTTCGGTTGCTGTGACAATTTCTGAATTCTGCTAAGAAGGAATATCAACATCTTTGTCGAGCTCGGCTTCAACATTTCTAAAAATGTTGAGAAGAAGATCTCTACTGTACACGTTACAATCATTACTATTATTTAATCATTCCATGTGTAATTTTCCAAAATCATAATTTGATAGAATCTAACAAAAACTTAAATTTTCAATCAAACCAAACGCTCCTCAAACATCTAGCATTGCTATTAACAACCATATGCATGTGTGTGTGTGTGTGTGTGTGTGTTCTTTCAGGTAGTATTTCTCATGCATTGATGAAAACCGACAATATTATATGCCATGCCATTACTAATTGGATGGAATCTTAAATTGGAGAAGCCGACATTGTTTCATGACATGCCCATTCTTGATAAGTTTAGAACACTTAGGGCTATTTGAAAGATATAATTTTAGGAACATTTAGGAATATTTGAAAGATATTAATTGTAATATAGGATTTAATTGTAGTAATCCCACTACACTAGGGGATTTTCCCTCACAAGAAAAATTGGCAACCATTAAAATTAAATAATTTAAAAATTTAATTTTTTTAACTATCTCACCCAACACACCACCGGGGGCGGGGGCATGGTGCATGCCTGGATCATGGGAGAAACTTATCCCGTCATAGAGATAGTCATCTACAACAATAATTTGACATTCCCACAAATGAAAAAATGCATCATCATGTTCATACAGTATTCTCCCACCTCCCAAGAGTTGTATTACCATGGACCATCTTAGTAAACATGGTTCCTTGAGTTGATGTGGTTGCATAAATATTGTTTGACTAATGGCGATAACTCTCAAAGAATAATAAAAAACAGATGCTGCCATATCCAAAATATTTCATCTTTCCAATCTTGCATTCATTAAGTTGAATCTTCAAGTTTTGTAGTAAATAAGTGCTCCAACAGTCACTAGGCACAAACATTCTACTGTGTAAAACATCTGTGGCCTTGATGCCTGGTGTAGTGTAGAAAATTCTCTGATCATAGTGATGGTATGAAGAATCACTTTCAAAATCAAATCCTCTATATTTCGAATTGGGACTTGACTCCTGAGTCATTGGGTTCCATGGGTGCAATAGGACGCAATATAGTCCTGTATAGTAATGTCAATCCTCTATGTTTCGAATCGGGACTTGAATCTTGAGTCATTGGGTTTCAAGGGTGCAATAGGATGTCATATAGTCCTCTATAGTCATTCCAATCCCCCCTCTGGTTCAAATTTTAACAACATATCCTCATAAGGAAATATCAGTGATGAAATATATATCATCCACTTCTATGGCCAAGGATTGATTATCCATCATAAAGGCATCCGTCTCTAGGTTCCAATAAACAATCAAAAGTTGTAGAAATATTTTTTGTGCCTACATGTTTGTAGAAATATGTTTTGTGCTCGGAGAGCCTTTGATACCTCCAAATTGTATAAGATCTCTTGCTCAACATCTTTGAGTTATGCAAACAAGCAAGAATTGTTTTATTAATTTTACATTTAAGGACTTGTACATGACCTCAACCTACTTTGGTGAGAGGCACATACATATGTGCTCACAATTAAGGGATACCACATACACGACAAGGTATATGCACCTCATGATAAGATAGGGTGTGTATGATTCTGTACACTTTAAAAACTAAAAATGTAGAGAAATAAATGGAAAAAACTTTAAAATTTTGACATGAAAATGAAGAGAAAGAAGTGCTTGTTTACCTGGGTACCAACAGTGAGGAATTTATACCACTATAGCTATTGTTACGTCCACCAGAAGTTTGGAATGTTTTCCCACTCTTTTACTCAATTTGGTAAAAAACTTGAAATAAAATGTTTTAGGGTTATTTTCTATATTATGTAGAATTTTTAAACCCACTTTTATATTGTTGTGTGCACTTAACCATAAGAAATGATACACCATTGCTACCCAACCATAGGCACAAATCCACCCCCAATCACCTTAACCTTTCACAGAAAGAATGATTATAGGAAGCCTCACTAGAACCAACAAATAAACCAAGTTAGAGCACCTTCTCTAGAGGTAGCGCACAAGATAGAGTACCAAAATACTTAACATGGAATTACTGCACACCTGCAGCTATTGCAAATCCTCCTCAACACTTGCACCTTGCTTTTTGATAATCAATTTTGTGTACAAATGATATGGAGTGCCTCCTATTTATACTAATTTGGCCAGGTGAACAAGTGTCTCTTCAAGCAGGGATGACTTGTCCTTTTCTGCATATAATGCTTCAATATTACTTATTCTTCTAAGCTCACTTGTCTTCCATGGTTTTCACACATCTTTTTATGTTTTTTCTTGCTTCCGAAATATTCTATTCTAGTCAAAGGTTTATCCATGGAGGTTAATACCTCCCGCAGCTACCAAAACATCAACACTCCCTCTTATCTAGGTGGGTATTTAACCATGATGTTCCCTTCTGGTCTTCATCTCCTTGCTCGTTATTCCATGATCCTCTTGGCATGGTTATGCAGACCATTCTACTAGTAGCATCATTAAATCACACATGACTAGACCCATGTGGATCTATCAATCTCATCTAGGATCCACAACCTGTTATAGAACACTAGAGATAAACCTCGTAGTGTGTGTCACCATCATCATTATGGGATACACCCTCATGACATGATCACCCATGACTACACCGATGTAGTGTGTAGCATCATTTCTATAATCATTATCCATTCATCTCACATGGAATGGGAAATACCTACATGCTCTTGCACACCAGTAGCATCACGAGAGCTACATAGGCTATCTCATGATTACCCATATCATATTACGAGAAACACCATCACAACCATATAGGTTCTCGACTACACCACTAGCATACCAGACCGTCTCACTGGTGTAGCAACAACTCGACATACCAGACCATCTCACTGCAGTATCCTAGAACTCGGCATAAAGCCTACAACTCGGTATGAAGCCTACAACTCGGCATGAATCCTACAAATCGGCACAAGGCCTACAACTTGGCATGAAGCCTACAACTCGGAAAAAAGTCCTACAACTCCATGTGAAACAAATGAGAGAACAGGTCTTCAACAACTCACAACTACACCAAGATAAAATGAAAAGAGCCTTTGACGGGCATACTGAGGAAGATGAGTTCAAGATGGATGATTTGGTATTGAAGTGGGACGCAAGGAATGAAGACATAGGGAAACATGGGAAGTTTGATCATCTTTGGTTGGGACCATTCAAGATTTTTTCATACCATGGGAACAATGCCTATTTGTTGCAGGATCTTAATGGAGATCTCATTGGTGGAGGACCTATGAATGGCAGGTTTCTCAAATGCTATCTTTCTTAAAAAAAAAAAAATCTCTCCATTTGATTGTAAATAACCATTTTATTTTCAAATGAAGCATTTCAACTCAATAATTAGTAGAAAATTGAAGCCCGAAGTGAAGGTCGTAAGTTTATGCTAAGTTTAGTCAAAGTTGTGTCAAGAGAGTCTTGTAAATAAGTTTGTTTGTCAGTTTAGAGTCTTTGAGTCAAATAAATCCCAATGGTCAGGCACTTGGTATATTGTTCTTTGCTACCTCACTAGGAGGATAACATCCCCATTGGAGCCAGTTGTTAGCAACATAATTTTTATAGCTAGAGTTAGAGGTTTGTCCAAAAAAATTCAAAGTCTTTCCATGATCTTGGGAAAATCAAGACATTCCTATATGAGTCATAGTTAGTGTGTCAAGGTTTATGAGGTCAGAGATCAAATAAATAATGGTTTTAGCCATAAGTTGTTTTAAAGGGTGTGTTTTCTTTTTCATAAAACACCACCACAAAGGCAAAAATTCAAGAGTGTAAAGTTCATCATGTTCAAGTTGTAAAGGTCTACTTTCCTAAGTCTTGAGTCATGTTAAAAAGTGGGAAATTATGTACCAAGGTCCAATCAATTGGTTAGGGTGATTGTCATGTCAAAATATATTATGGTTCATCATTACTTAATCATGAGGTTAGAAAAGGGAACAATCATGTCACTCCATATCATTTGTACCATTGTGAACTTCAAAGGTGTACCCACTACACAAGTTTGTTGTGCAAATATTTAACTTGCCTTAAAACGTCTTGTTGCCATGGATTTTCCTTCCCTTTTCATATTTAGTTCCTTGTCCATTGGAATATAAATATTGGCCACCTTTTGTTTTTCTAAATCACATTCAAAACTTGTGCGTCATCCATAGCTTCTCCAATAATCTCTGAAAACCTCTGTTATGCAAATACTATGTGTTGCAAGTCGCTACGTAAATTTGCCACTCTTTTTATGTTTCTTATCCTTCATTTCTTTCAATCATTGTTCAAAATCCTTTCTTGGAGCCCATTGCAAATTATCTTCTGGAACGAGTCTCTTTTTCACATAATCAACTTTATTTCCTTTGAGCTAAACCATTTTTATTTGTGGTTGCGCCGAGATTTCCATTGTTATTTGTTGTTGCGCTGATCTTTTTGTTGTTGTTTGTTTCTTCACCAAGTTTTCCATTGTTAATTATTGTTGCACTGAGTTTTCTACTATTGTTTAGTGTTGCGTCGAGTCTCCTTCTGTTGATTTGTTTTCTACATAGATTTTTTTGTTGCTACATATTCCTGTGCACTATGCAAAAGTCACTATTCTCATTCGTTATGGAGAGGTTATTGCTCTCATTTGCTGGTAGAGTTTTTGGTTCTATTTTTCATTGTGAAGAGGTTATTACAATCTATTACTACGCACCTATAGTTTACACAAAGTTGGCATATATTAGCATCATGACAACTCCTCAAGGAAAAAGAAAGAATTTAAGAAGCGGGAAAGTTGTGAGGTTTGAGACACAAAATTTAAATTCGGTAAACACAAACCCGAAAATCTAGGTGTCATTTGAGAAAGCCAAGTGCATAATATTCTTTGAAAAGGTTCAAGGGTATAATGTGCATATAACCAAGTAGTTTTCTCTTAACTTTAATGATGTCAGTGCAACTATTGCAGGGATCAATTTTCAAGTGTCAGAGGAAACCATATTAGTTGCGACATAGATTCCTATGTAGGGAGAGAAATGGTTTAAAGGTATGCCATTAGATACTTTATGTTATATTTATTTTATCAAACTTGAGTAAAGAAATTGGAAGATTAGTACCACAATTCCAAATGAATATGTTTTGGAACCGTTTGAGAAGCTTTTGACGGTAACCCGTAAATACTTTACTTGTGAGGGTAGGTTTGACAAGGTACATCAATACCACATTAGGATCCTAATGCATTTCACAGGGACAAGTCCCTTAAACTTAACCTTCTTCCTATGTAGAATCATGGGAAAAATGGCAGATAGTGTCCAAGCCAAAGTTGACCAGTCAGAGAGTAGTCTATTCCATTTTTCCTTGATAAAGTTGTTGGTGGTTGAGGAGCTTGGAAAGTTAAACAGGGACTAGGGTTCCTTCTTGATTTCAGCAAACATTTCCTTGTATCCTAAAGGAGATACTCCCTTGTCTGCTGAGAAATCAACATTTCATAGTTCATGGGTAAAAGGAGGAGGTGTTGTTGATAGGGGAAAAGGAAAAGAAATTGAGAATTCATCACTTAGTCAAACAGCTTTGTAGAAAACAAGGAAACTAATATTCATTGATGAAACTGAGGAGACACAAGATCCCAGTAAGCTGTGCACCAAGTCCTCTTCCAGGAAGTTTCCCATACCTATGATTTAGACAGATTTTGTTGAATGTGTAGCCCACGAGATTGATATAAATAAAGTGGAACCAGGTGAGAAAGATGTAGATATCAGAGAGGTGAAACACCAACTCAAGAAATCTCAACACATTATATCCCAACTCTATCAAGAGAACAAAGAATTGAAGAGGAAGCTAACAGAAAGGAATCTTGAATCACAAACACCAGAGATTAATCAGGTCATAGATCTCCCAGCCTTCGCTTCAAACTGGATTCACATGAGCAACATCAACATGAATATCGGTTGCACGAAATCCCTATGCAAATACTACAACCAGCATTTACGTAGAAGAAACCAGAATTCATGAAGACAAAGGTGACAGGGTTGTCTAATGGTACAAATGATGACTCATCGCAATCATATGGTTGAAATCCGCTCAAGGATATTTTATTGTAAATGATATTTCGGTTATATTATGACTAGAAAACCATATTTTCTATTTTTGGTAAAATCTTCTAGAGGTTGTTGTTCTCTTCGAAAGCAACTAGAACCATAAATCTAGGATGTGGTAGTTTGACTCCTAGCAGCTAAGTGTAGATTTCATTTTCTATATATATTTATTATTTTGATGTAAAGAGAGGGGCGCATGGGAAGAAGTATAGGCATTTTGATCCTCAGTGTAATTTTCTGAATCTAAAGGAAATACAAATTCAAAAGTCCTAAATTCCTTATGAAAAAAATTCTAATGGTGGTGATCTAAAGATTGTGCTCTTCTTTGTATTTAATCCTTGTGTACTTATTTTCATCTGCAGTTTTCTTCTCTTTAAATTGGTAAATTAAAAGTCCAGAAGTCATCTAATGGTTCTCTAGACTTAACTGATTTAAATTATGTCTATCTTCTTAACTAAGGTCAGAATTCATCCTTTATGATGCTCTGATTCTGTTATGTGTTTCTTTTCTTCTTTCACCCTACATAATCAAAGTCAAAATTAAATTTCATCACCTTATCTAGCATTTGTTCCTCTGAGGAGGTCTACCTACCAAGCAGTGTTTTCTTTTGTTTTCAGGGGTTGAATCCATAGCCCTAGAAATACTATACCTTTTTTCCAACAAACCTTGAAAAACTATCTCAAATTTCTAAATCTAGACATAAATTCAAAACAACCTGTCTATCAAAGATCAAGTCTCAGATAGAGCCCTCTCTAGATTGGAAATGCTAGTTTCCAGTCTTAAAGTTGTTTTGTAGGTTACCTTTGTAGATTCTTTATTCAGCCCAACAATTTACTCATCGTTAACAAGTGCACTATATTCTTTTGAGTGTACTAGATAATGCATGCCATAATATAAAATGTAGTTCATTTTGAGGATTCACACACACTAGTGCACATTAATTATAATAACGCGATGATAGAAACTATTGAGAAAACACATCGTTCCATTAACGATATAATGTACAATATTATTTATCATTTCAAAATTGTATGGTTCTCATGTTTAAAATATACACCGGGGCTCTAAATATTATTTACGTATCGGTTTCTTTATTGAAATATATGCATGAGTTCTTATTAAAAATAATGGTGCCAACATCTCACCTCAAATATTCAAAATTTCACTACCCTTTAGTGCGCATGATAAAACAAACACTGGTACATACTAATTATACAAGCACGAGGGAACACACTATATTAAATGCACTGAGTCTTTGAATAAATTGACAACATCGGTTATTACTATAACATAAATGCACTTGTGCATACAAAAACTAAATTTCCCTAGTGCTTCATTCTCAAACAACGTGGAACTAGTGTGGACAAAATTATAAGAGCATCGATGCATTGCATACGATAAAAAAGGCAGAACCTATGTGTAATAGTTATAAATGCACTAGAAATTTGTATTATATTAATGCACTGAGTCATTTGTATTATATTAACATCCTTGTGGTGTAGATCAGTCGGTTAGGGAGTGCGTTGTTAAGGAACTCTGTAACGGAAGTCATCGGTTCGAAACCTCTAGGGACACCTCAAATCTAGTCATGTTAAGGGCTAGTGCGGTCCATGTCAGGTGCGATCCCCGGGTGATTTTGATGGATTAGATGCCCCTGGGTCATGGAATCTCAACGATAGACCAATCCCACAAGTTAGAGATATTTAGCTAACAAAAAAATAAATATTAACTCACCAGTGTGGGTTTGTCAAGATCACACTGATGCATTTTGACAATAGCAATAATTAAAAAAAACACCTTTGTTAAAACCTCCGCCCACCCAAATTATTTTATCTATATGGAACATCCCTTAAAAACTACACTAAAACCTCCATAGTCAATAAAGGAGGTTGTAGCGGAGGTGTTTTTTTCAATTTTTCCAAATTTTGTAACACTAAAAAGCTCTGCAAAAACCTCTGCCAGAAGGTGTTCTCCTTGTAGTTCTCTTTCACTTGATCAACATAGTTGATCTGATGATGTTGGTGTAGCACACATGAGGCACAGTAGTCATTGTTTCATATAAAGTGTTATATTTAATGCATTCGACATTTAGGTGAGGTTTGTGGGTTGAAATTAGATGATGGATCATGATTGATTATAATTTATTCTATTTTCCTTGTTTCACCTTGGTGGCCATTTTATGTGTCCTAGTCTAGTATTGTCACTCTTGGGGAATAGGAGTATTATTGGGAGGCCTTTATAGGGGTAATGTACCACTCCCACCCAAACTTAGCACACTCCATCTATTTTTCCTTATGTTTTCCTATATTTTGGAAATGGTTGTTACATGTACACCAAAAATGTTTGTTCCCTCATGATCCTTCTATGAGAATAAGGGTTAGAATTTCGAGGTTCATGCAACTGATAATAAAATAATAAATAAAAACATGATATAAAATAAAGAATAAATAATGGGATCACAAATGACCAAATCAAAATCCAATGGTCATCCTTAGCTCTACCCCCTTGCACTGAATGCATATCAATTAAAATGACTTAATATGAGTAAGAAAAATAACACAAGCATGAACCTAAAAAGGGGACCTGTAAAATAATGAAAGAATATCAAAAGGAAATAAGAAGTTTGGAAAACAAGCACTACCAAGGAAAGGCTATCTGAAGCATGAAGCACTTCCTCTATAAAGGTGCCCATGAACATGAACCCACACATCCCCATGCATGTCAATGACACCATGACCATGAAGTAAACCCCATGTCACCTCATTCATTTACATATATACACTGTGAAGGGTTTCTCGAGAAATACTCCTCTACTTGGGTACTGGCACACCTAATAGGATCTTGTCATGGCCCTTTGATACCTAAACTTGGTAAATTACAAAATTCTTGAGCTAGTGTGGAGTTTTAAGACAATACCTAATGTGAATTACTTACAAGGATCTTTTATTAAGTAGAGTCCTACTTTGTATGATCCTAATGATTGGTGTATCTTAAAATGTTTGATTTACTTGATTATATGTACTTGGTGCACTATATAAAGGTTCCATAGTGATGAATAGAAAATTAGAATTTTGAGTGTCCCTATTCCTGTAATCTCTCCATTTCCTAGGGAAAAAATGATTCCTCAATGTGTTCTTCTAGATAGGAAATGGAATCATTGTTTGAAACCTTGGTATAATATTAGGTGGGTGCATTTTTATTTGAATTTCTTTGTCCCTTTCCAATCCCCCACAAATTCCTATGCATGGTTCCATATTTCCCTTCATGTACCATGTTATTAAAAAAACTTATTTGTGAAAGCCTGTGTGCATTTCTCCATGTAAGAAAAAGGTCTTTAGGCCTAAAAAAGATAGGGAGGGGACAAGGGGCTTAGTACTTAAGTGAACCTTCTTAAGATTAAGCACCATAATTACCGGAGAAAATCATTTGGTGATTAGGTATGTATATCTTCTTAATCTCATTCATGATAAACATCACCTACAAAATACAATGCATGCCCTCTCTAGGGTGTCTTTAGCATCAAATTTACATACGATTAAATGGCCTTAAGTATGGTCCAGATATTGTTTAATATTTCAGGGCTTAAGAATATTGAACAAATATGGGGTTCTTTCTAGGATTTAAAATGAGATACAAACATCATAGTTAAACTTTATGCACTAAAATGAGTGCAAAGACAACAAAATTTTAGATTTCAATCTATTTCTAACTTATCAATTTTTTTTAAAAATCATAAAATAAACAATTTGAGTGCAAACTGTAATACTCCATTAAGAGTCTTAATTCTTATATTTGAATAATAAGTAATTAAATAGAAACAAAATAATCTCCCTTCATCCTATATTTGAAAGATAAGATTATATGATGGTTTCATTTTTACCAAAAATAAAATTATCTCCCTCGATCCTGAATTTGAGAGATAAGATGAACTTTACTCAAGTCATTTTGCATTTTAATTTTACAATTTTCTTTATATTCTATCAATTTTCATTTTTGTTGTTACCTCTAATTTTATTTATATATTATATCTCTTCATTGTGTAGAATACATTATATATAGTATCAAGCGGCATCCAAAACCCTAATCTATTGACTTGTATTAGTCAACAACCCTAATTACTTTACTAAAATGAGGAAACCATCCACGAAAACCGTGTCAAACAACCGCTAAAAAATGAATGCAAAAAAATGATAATTTTTTTTCAAGGGTGCTACCCTTGAACCCTCTTGTAGGGGGGATCCCACCCCCCTGTGACCCCCCAACTAGAGGGGAGATAGTGCCCTCCATATAAACCTTTGTCCAACTGATGCAATGATAAATATAGGCATGCAAAAAATAACACATACCCAACAGTTCCAAGGATTCTCTTCCATGTTCATCCTTGATTCATGGGACAAAAGAGAACTCATTAGTTATTCTACTGTTAGTTTGGAAAAATCTTTGGATTATTCTATGCAAAGGATAACAATTTTGAACTTCTCGCTCAAGTTTCTAAAAAAAAATTCAACAATTTTGTGATCTTCAATCTTCTCTCCTTGAGTCTTGAGTTCATTCGCAACTCCCATCACTCTAGTCATGATCTCGCCAATGTTCTCTACCTCCTTTGTATTCAAGGTTTCATAGTATCTCTTTATGGTTTGAAGCTTTCTTGTCTTCACTTTGTCATTACCCTATGCAAACTCTATTAAATCCCAGGATTGATTTTCACTAGATTCTCCTATTCTCTTAGGAAAAATTGAGCCATCCACTGAACTCTGAATCCAATACTTGGCCTTGTTCTCCTTTTTCTTCTATTCTTCAATTTTATTTCATTGGGAATTAGTCATGGACTGTAGATCTATTTAATTAGGCTCTGCGAATCCATTCTCCACTATTTCCCAACAATCCTTGACTTGCAAGAAGGTTTTAATCCTTAGACGCCATAACTCATAGTTCTTTCCAAAAAGAACTAGTCCTTGTGTTTTCCATAGATTACTTGTAAAAAACATTTAAAAATATTGTAATTCCAAGAGAAAATTTTGGATTTATTTCTATAGATCGAGGATGAATGAAAGGGTTTAATCCTATACCTTTTATAAAGTTAAATTGAACAAATTCCCTAAAAAAAACTTTGGAACATAATCTTGTATAAAAAACCTTTTATCTAATAGCTAAAAACAATCCTTGAAACCCTAATACTCACATTTTGACCGAATTCTATCTCTTCCCCAAGGGTTTCATTTTATATATTTGACCCATGAGAGTTGCATATCATGTTCTTTTTTTCGTAGTTGGCATACCATGTACTAGAACCATCTCTTCTAGAGAAACAAAGCCATCAGAAGAAATCACATATTCAATGGTGGATTTGGAAGCCTATAGGAAAATCATCCAAAAAAATCCATAAGGTGCTTAATCTTTTAGTCAACCTTACATTGTCTTATTAAAATCTCAATGTGAACCAAATATTTATTCTCTCCAAACAATCTATATTATCCCCACTGAAGAGTCCTAGGAACCTGGCTTGAACTTGACTATGATACCATGTCGAACTACAGGAAGATTTCCTTGGGGATTAGATTTCCCTTCTCATCATTAGCTTAGGTTTTCTATAGAGGAGATTGCATACTTTAGAATTGTGAACAATAGGGAGCTATAGTCTTAGTATTCTAAGAGGACTAAATAAAATGTGTTTAAAAATATTTCCCCAATTTATGACCTGTGTGAAATTAACTACCTTGAAGCTTACTCCATGAGCACCTGCTTCAACCAAGATTAGCCTGTATTTTTGTTGAATGTTCTAAGATGATTTAATGTAGCACTTAAAATAAAAGTAAGCACCCTGATTTTAGCTGCTTCAGAATAAACATCACAATCCTTTCCACGAAGGGCTTGCAATATTTCTTCGAACTCTTTGTTATTTCCAACATTTGATTACTATAGAAAAAAAATAATTAAAAATTGTAATTAGCATAGACCCAAAAAAGTGGTTTTTAAGTCTTAAGTATAAGGTACAACTACACTAGCTACATTTTCTGAGATGCTCTAGTTTATCAGTCATGTACTATCATGTATTTAATGGATCTTATGTTATTGTGCATTTTCGTCAATAAATATGTAGAATTCCCTCGATAAATACATAGACGTGTCTTGTTTCTAAAAAAAATCATAAAAAGTATCATGGCTTTAATTATAATTAATCATCATTTTAGATGCGACGAGAATTTTACTAAAAACATACAAAATGACCAAACAATACTTTTCAATGCAATTTAACATTATTTCTTGCCATAATCCAACCATAGGAAATGAAACTACT
This sequence comes from Picea abies, assembly GCA_900067695.1. Classification (NCBI taxonomy): domain Eukaryota; kingdom Viridiplantae; phylum Streptophyta; class Pinopsida; order Pinales; family Pinaceae; genus Picea; species Picea abies. Next base: position 17,671 of record CBVK0100408721.1, on the reverse strand, counting down.
CAACAACCACCTAGGGGACTCTCGAATAAAGAAAAAGTGTAATACTGCAACAATCCACATGATAATTCCTTCCAATATAAATCAAATGTAAGTACACTAGTCTTGTTTCTTCCAAATTGTAAGGATATTTTTCTAGAATCTCTAATATATTTTATTAGTCTTATGTGCATCATAGACCTATCAAGTTCTAATCTAGATGTCATATACCATTCATTGCAATAGAAAAAGATGGTCAAGGATATATACCTATGCTAGAAAGAAGGCGTCATTCAACCAACATCCCAATTAAATATAATAAGAAGACAACAAGAAGACTGGTTATGGATAACTACCATAAAAGTAAGAAGACAGTGATCTGCAATTTATAGATTCTAATTGATTAGTCTTTTAGACATGATTCATTGTTGTCATCCCACCCCCTAGGTTCTTGGGAGTTATCTCTACTATATAATCTAAAACCTATCCAAAGAGTAAAAGAATGTATGAATTGTGATTGTTTTGATTGAAAAAGGAAATATGTGACCGTGTCGATACTTTAGGAATACAATACATCTAATCAAGTTCAAGAAGATACAGTAAAGTATGTAAGGACAACTCCATATCCCATAAACAATCTTCCAACTTATAATAGGAATGCATCCTACACAAGAGTAGAATATAAACACATTGTATTCATTTTTAGAATTGGTGTTTCCAAATGAAAGATAATAGTCCTAATTTCGATATTGACCGAGTATCCCACCCTTTGCAGCACACCCTTATTATACAAGGTACAAAGTTAAGAATTATTTACTATCATTATTCATAAAGAATAATGAAGGTAACAACCATTAATCTAAATGAGGACCGTAACAAAACTTTGAAAATAATATAATGACTTAGCTAGTGATATATGAGACTCAACACACCCTCAATTCCTGTACTTAGAATTCATTGGGATTTTATCTCTAAGACATAGCTATAGAGTATTAATGGGACTCCACTACAAATCACATCACTTTGAACCAGAAAAATCTTGAAAAGTATATCTCAATGTATGATATTCATGATAACTAGAATGTATAACAATAAACAAATAAATTACTCATTTCTGACCCTTATAGTATGAACTGCAGCTGCTCACAATGGCACCAACCATGGCACCTAGAGCCAGTAGGAACCAAATGTAGAATACTACATAAAAACATTCCTAGACCCAAATGCATTGATGTAGCAACATCATCAAGCATCAACACAACTTTTAGAAATTTAATCGAGGTAGAAGTGTTTGGGCAAAATTCTTGTACACTACAATCCCTTCCCTTCAATAATATGACAAGAATCTTATTATTTTTCCACTGTTGGATGTACAAAAGCATGAATATATGTCCCCATATCACGCCGCAACAATAATGTATCACTTTAACCCTTAATCCACATGGATATAAGTGGCATCGGTAGATACATTAAGCATTAAACAAAACATGTTTAATTAATGGCAACATGGTTTGAATGTTGATATGGCATACTTAATTATTACAAATATCGAGACCTGTTACATTGCATTCAAGCTTTGAAATATCAATACCACATGCATGACACACCACAACAAACTCAGATGGCACACCACAACACACTCAGATAAATAGGGACACACTTCAATATCAATGGAACATTTTATTTATTTTTAATCAAATCAATGAGAAATAAGATGAAATTACTAATTTCAAAATCTTATAATATATATAACTTTTATAACTTCAAAGTTACATTTTAGTAAAACATTTACATTTTTTCACTGTTTATAAATCAAAGTGTCTTTTACTTTTAAGTGATTACAATATATTTTCCTTTGGATAGTATAATAATTAATGTCTCGCATTGAATTTTATTATTAATTAAAAAAAATGGATATTTTCATTATAGGAGAAGATCTCATTTATACAATATATGTAATCTTCAACCATTGTAATCTATGTTTTGGAGGATTCAATTGAAAATGTCACTCATGAAAGGTATTTAACATTCCACCATTGTAGTCTAAGTTTTGCATGATTCAATTGAATATCTATAAATTCATCTTGAAAATGAAATCTACACATAATCTATTAATGTTTACATGTATATTTGCATGTGTTTCTAAGGGATGTAAAGAATTGAATGATGTAATATAATATGTTTTTTAATATATTATTTCAAGTGATATTAATATGTTTTTGTTTTCTTTTAAATATGTATAAGTTTAATGGGTTAGTTTAATTATTCATAATCAATGTTGATAGAGATTTAGTTAGTTCTTTTTGAATTCTATGTAAGTTAAGTGCATTAGTTTATGCTATTAAGTTTATTAAGAATATCATCCATGAATGTAAAGAAGCATCCATTAAATTTTCCTCCAATACTTTCATTGGAATATTGCACTATATATATTATAACTACTAACATTGAATATCATATCTAACAATATAGCATATATCATGTATCATTTAATATAATTTGTAATATCAATTTGTAAACTCAATCAATATTGAATAGCTTAGTTAGTGAATAACTTAATTGGTTATGGGAATTGTTGTTGGGTATTCTCGTAGTTTGTGTGTGTTACTAATATACTTAGATGGATTTACTAAATATATCATTTATGAATATTGCTAAACATCCCTTATTGTTGCCAAGAGAGATCACTAAAAATCCCTTAATGTTGCCACGAGATATCATTTAAGAATAACAAGGTTGATGTAGGGTAAAATCAAATAACAAATATCACGATATAAAAGAAAGAAGAAATAACAGGATCAGAAATGACCAAATCAAAATCCAAAAGTCATCATGAGCTCTTCCCCCTCACTATGAGGTGATTTCCCCTAGTTCCAATGCACTAAATGCATATCTATTAAAAGTACATGTAGATGAACCCACACATGTCCTTGTATGTCAATGACGCCATGACCATGAAGTAAACCCCATGTAACCTCATTCACTTATAATTGCACTTTGAAGGGTTTCTCAGGGACTACTCCTCTATTTGGGTACTTACACACCAAATAGGATCTTGTGATAGCCCTTCCATACCTAAACTTGGAAAATCACATAAATTTTTGAACTAGTGTGCAGTTTGAAGACATTACCTAATGTGAATTGCTTAAGTAGTGCTTGCAATAAGTAGTGTCCTACTTTGTATGATCCTAATAACTATTGTATGTTATAATGTTTAATTTACTTGATTTTCTAGACTTTGTTTGATCATGATGCACCCTTGGCATGGTCCTTTGGAGGACGTTTTCATGATGATTCCCAAGTGTTGTGCATTATATAAAGGCTCCATAGTGACTAATAATAAATTAGAATTTTGAATGTCCCTATTCATGTAGTCTCCTCATTACCTAAAGAAAACTTGATTCCTCAATGTGCACTTCTAGATAGGCAATGCCATGGCTCTTTGAAACCTTGATATAGTATTAGTTGGATGCATTTATATTTTAATTTATTTGCCCCTTGTGAAACCTCCGCACATTCTTGTGCATGGTTCCAAATTGCCCTATATGTACTATGTTATAAAAAACACTCATTTATGAAATTTTGTGTGGATTTCTCTATGTAAAAACAAATAGGTCTTGAGGCCTAAAAAAAGTTAGGAGGGGACAAGGGACTTAAGCTTTAAATGAACCTTTTTAAACTTAAGCATTGTGATTAAGAAAATAAATCTCTTGGTCTTTAGCGTAGCTTGTTAATCTCATTTACCATTTACAACACCTACAAACAACAAAACTTGCCCTCTACAAACCACTTCAAATACCCTCTCTAAGGTATCGAGTCTTGATAGATAAGTTTAAAACACCTACAAAACAACAACACTTCCAACAAATGGACCAATCTGGGAAGAGGATACAATCATAATGGAACTGTGGCAGATTGTCATATTCTAAAGAGAAAATAACTGAACCAACAAGACAAAATCGCAATGGTAATTGTGTCATATTATCATATTTTCAAACGAAAACAATCGAGCTTTGCAAATATCTAGTGCCCAGAGTTAAGCAACATATGACCAATAGGCTCATCTCTGCAAACTAGGCATGAAACTCGACGCATAAACCATTCAAGGATGCACCAAGGATGATAAAGATGTCTGAAAGGAAATTGTTTTGCATAGTCTCCAATGGTAAACAAGTCATGACAAGTTTAGCAACACTTAGGGATATTTGAAAGATATTAATTGTAGTATAGGATTTAATTATGCCTAAAGGCGTACACCTATTGACAATGGACATGTTTAATAGGTTTTTAGTGCTTAATTAGTTTTGTATGCACAAGATTAAATATTGATGGAATATTCTTAGTCGTCCCAATAAATCAATGGTTGTGATTTCAACCGCTAACTTCCTCACTATTATAAAGGCATTAGTTTACATGTTTATTTTTTTATTTTTACTTATCATATTTAAAGTTTACTATGGTGGCTATCTAATTACCACGTCTGAGTGATTAAAAAAGATTAAGGTTTTGTTACAGAGTGGAGAGATGTGAATCACTGTTTCATTTTCTGGGCCAGCCAAAAAATTTCTGTGTTTACTAGCCATGAATTTGTGACTGTGCTAAATGTGTAAGTTAGAAATATTTAGGGATATTTGAAAGATATTAATTGTAATATAGGATTTAATTGTAGTAATCCCACTACACTTGGGGATTTCATACACTGCGAGATGTTTTTGACAGCTGTACCAGTCGTTAGGATTTCTTGTGATGTTCTTGATTTTTATCTTATGTTATTTTTCCGCGCAGGTTCTTGTTTGTCCGTGAAGTTTCTTGCTTGTCCGCGCAGTCTCTTTTTTGTCTACGTAGTCTCTTGGTCAAGCCGCGCAGTCTATTGTTTTATCATGGTATCAGAGCGCAGGATGTGAGACTCTCCACAGTTCCTGGAGAGAAACTCGATCCCAGGAGGAAGAGTGTGGACCTTCCACTCCGGATTTGAAAGAGTGTTGCGCAGTGCAGAGGAAAACTCATTCTCACGCAGAGTGAAAGAGTGCCCAACGAGGTTCGCTGCACATTCTTCTTAAAGGTTATCGACGCCAAATGGAGATGCTGAATCAATAGAGGGGAGAAGTATTCAAGGCGGTCGTGCATCGGAAATCGGAAACCGCAAGCATAGTTAAATTTAGAGAGGTATCTTTGAATTCTATGGTTGAAATATTTAAAATATCACAAAGGAACACTCGAGAGCGTGCGCACACTCCACAAGCGTTGACACAAGCCATTCCAGAGCTTAGTGAGGGAGAGCGCACAGAGTGTAAGTCTTCCTAGCGTGCCAGACACCCGGTTGGCTAGCGTGTCGAGTGAAATATGTCGCACACTCCATATCCGAGGGGATAGCGCACACTCTAGATCCGAGGAGATTCTATAATTTTCCGGTTCAGTGTGGCGCGATTTACCCACGATTGGCACGATTTACAAACCAAATGGATCGCAGAGCTGCCAAAGGGACTGGATCCCATCAAACTCATGAATTGTTGAGTTACAGAAAATATGAAAGAGAAAAGAAGGGGAATCCTCTAATGAAGAAAGTGGTATGTGCGCACAAAGCTTGATTTCAAAATTTTGATCTCAATGTTAAGAGGTTTGATATTTTTTTATGCAAAAGATTTGCATATTTTTGGTGGTTGCTATGGAAAGTTGTTTTTCGTGGGCTTACCCTTGGTATTTTTTTATTACTGGAACTTAACCCACATTTTTCTTAATTAGTGGTGATTTTTTTTTATCATTGAGAAAGGGCACCAAAATTACATTCATTTTTTAATTTTTTTTGTTAGGGCCGGCACAAGGGACAATTCTTCTTGGGAAGAACTATGAATTTTGGTCTCTCAAAATGAGATTCTTATTTCAAGCACAAAAGTGTTAGGATCAAGTGGATCATGGCTATGTGGAATCAGATCCATCAGATCTAGTTACCATGACCAATCAATAGAGAAATGCTCAGGAAGAACATAGGAAAAGAGAGAATAAGGCCAAGTTATGGATTCATAACTCAGTGGATGACTCAATTTTCTAAAAAATCACAGGTGTTGTTACCACAAAATAGGCCTGGGACATCCTAAGAACTACTTATCATGGAAATGACAAGGTCAAAACAGTCAAGCTCCAGACCTTGAGGACACATTTTGAGACCATAAAAGTGACAGAGTCTGAAAATGTTGATCAATTTATGACCATAGTCATGGGAACTATGAACCATATCAGGTTGATTGGTGAAGCCATCCCAAATCAAAGGATTTTTGAGAAAGTCCTCAAAATTATTCCAAAGAAATTTTAGATGGTTGTTACAGTCATACTTGAATCCAAGGTTCTGTCAAATTTTTCAACAGATGAACTAATGGGTTCTGATCTATTGTCACGTGAGACCAAACTACATCTAGAAGATGAATCAGTCAAAAATGCCTTAGAAACACAATTATCCTTCAATGGAGGGAGAGACAGAGGTAGAGTCAAAGGTCACATAGGAAGAGGGAGAATACCAAGAAACCATCACTCAGGTGAAGGTCACACATATCAAAATCAGAATCAGAATTTCCATCCTTAAAGAGACAGAGGGAGGAGATCCAATTACAAAGAAAACATACAATGTTATTACTACAAAAGGTATGGGCACTATGAATCTAAATGCAAGAAGAAGAAAGCATATCAACACTTAGAAAGAGCACATGTCTCAAATCATGAAGGAGAAACCTTAGATGGATGTTTCTCTCATGACACAAGACTAACGAACAACACAAAGACCTCTGGTTTCTAGACAATGGATGCAACAATCACATGACACGTAATAAAGATTTACTTTCTTGCATGGATTCTTCTATTTCATCTGATATTACACTTGGGCATTGTTATCCCCACTTTTTAGGGATAACTAGGAGATCATGTCTCAAGGCCCACAGGTCCTACACATGGAGTACCAAGAGTAGGATTGACCTAAGCATGGCCCTGGAGGGCCCACCTTTTCTTCTCCATTGTCTTTGTCTTGTCAGTGGAAGCAACATCCATCACCATCGGCTTGGTCCTGTATCAGAAGAGGTTCTTGCTCCATGAGGTAATTGGTCCAGGTATCATGGTATGTGTCACTTTTGATCATTGAAACCTTTGAATATATGCATTTGATTCCTTTTATCTCTAACAACTACTTGGATCCTACATTTTCCCACTTGACCATGTTTGGGGGGATTGACAGGGTGCCCTAGCAAGCTTGTGTCTGTAGGTTTTGGTTTGCCACTGGGAGGATTTATGAAAAGCCATCGTCCTCTCCCATCATACTACCACTTTTACATCTTGTTTCCCGCTCATCTATCTCATTACCCTTGTCCGGTCATTGGGTTGATCTATTTTCAGGACTGCACCTTACCTCGTGGGAAGAAGGGGCTAAAGGCCCAGAAGGTGAAAGTAAGATGGTAAAAGATAAAAGCCTAAGAATAAACTGTGAGATGCTTCACATAGGGATCCCGAGAAAGAAATAAAAAGATTCTCAGCAAGAAACAAGAGGGAGCCGAAAAAATAATAAAACAAGACCTAATCAAAGGATAGGGGGTCTCATCACGAGCCAACCTATTAGGTTCATGGGTACCTAGCAGTATGACATTGCCACTGGTTGGTTACCACGCCAGGGCAGTGACACTTGGTTGCATGGCCAAGGGAAAGGGGCTCTCATCATGAGCTATCCTTATCATCTCTGCGAAAGTACTTGTGGGTAACGCTGTCAGCTATGGTCACCATGCCAAGGCAGTGTCCCCTGATTAGCTTTTGAACCAAAAAAAATCAAATAAAAGAATAAAAAGAATACAAAGAATAAAGGCAAGAAAGGGCATGGAAAAAATGCATCCATGACAGGGACAACTCGCCTTCTACAAAGGCACCCATAGGTAACACATTGCATCCTTGGCCTTTATTGCACCCACATGCTTGGACATCCCCTGACCACATCATCCACTTACATGGCTTGGATGAGGTCTCTCTGGGAACTTTCCTTTTTCTGTGGACACTAGCCCAATAGGAATCCTTGTCCTTTTTCCCAGACTTGTATTGCAGGCTTGTGTAACGACTTTGAGCTATTGATTGATATATTAGGGATTTTATGCATGTGTTTAATAATATTAATGATGAAATGTGATTGGCATTGCTATAATCCTTGTGATTGATGAGCCCATGGAGGGCATAGCCATTGATGTGCAGGACCATACCCGACGGATAGGTACCATTTGGATCGATACGGATATGATCAGTTCGGACCTCCATGGGGCTGAAGAGCCCATCAGATGGATGATGAGACCCCATCAGGGGGCAAAGACAGGAGAGAGGTTGATCAAAGTCTTTTCACCATAGAAGAAGAGGACGTCCCATCAGAGGCACCCCGACAGAGCTTGACCTAGGGGGTTTGCCCTTTTTTAGTGGAACATTGGCCTTGGAAGGCCTAGGATGTCACCCATCATAACCCTGATGTCATCCAGGACGTTTTGGGAGGCAAATTGGGTTGTATTGGCACGTGGTGTAGGTTGGAGAAGCCCAAGGAGGGCTACCATTTTCCTTCAGGATGCCCCATTTTCCCTAGAAGGGTCTAACGCCTCCCTTAGAGGGGATTCTTATCTCTTTATAGCTCAATTAGGGTTTTAATTTGACAATTAAATTTAAAACAATATGATTTTGATAATTTGGCCTTCTCGGCCTTTTACCTGACCTAAAATATAAAATTAGGTCAAGGTTTTGTATAAATGAGAGATTTTCACTCTCATTTTAACACAACAACTTACTCACTCATTTGGAGGTCTGAAATTTGCGCCCTATCTTGGGTATTTTGTTGTTTTAATGAGGCACACTTATTGAAGGAAGATATTTCTTGGCATTTTATGGTGTTTCTCTTGAAGGAAGGTGTTACAACTAGGGTTTGCATAGTTATTTCTTGATGAATTGTAAGTATTTTTTCTGCAAAACTTCTTGATTGAATGGTTGTAGTCTTATTTTCTTACATCTATTTATATTTTTTTGAATCAAAACCCTAGGTGACAAGCACACAATTAGGTCCTTGTCTCAAGTCCCCTAAAAGAGAAACTTTTCAGCTATTGAAGACGGAAAGAGCCTAGCCTTTGCTATACTCTTCTCCTTTTTTACCCCTATTTCTAGCCGTACTTTCCAGAGGTCAAGAAGGAGGAGACGTCCCAGGCCTAGGTTATCTACACCTAGGACCATTTTTCTTCTAGGGTTTGATGATAGAGCCTTGTTGTAGCAACACTCTCCCTCATTGCACTCTCTTGTCTTGATTTTATCCTTTATGCTAGCCATTTTTGCCAAGTCAACCTAAGGAAGGATGAGACAGCACAAGACCTTGCTTTAGCAACACCAAAGTGAGCCTCTCTCCCCTAAGGTTTTGATTCTGAGGCTTTGCCATAGCAGCACTTTAGAACTCTTCCCTCTAGTCCTTAGTCGTCCTCCTTCAACCCTTGCGTCCTCCACTAAATTGACTCCATTCTACCTTGGGGCACTGATCCTAAGACCTCAAACGTTGAAGTAGAGCTTGATCTAAACTCTCTCAAAGATTTTGAATTGAAACCCTAACTCTAGCTAACCCCACTAAACCTAAGTTGTTGATGTGATTATTGGATATTTCATCATTATTCCAGCAATGTTTCATCTTGTGAGCAATTGAATGTGGTTTTAGGCATAAATTGAGTAAAGTGTTGGTTTATTACATTGAATTCCATATCATTCTAGTATTTATTGGTGAAGTGACATTATTTTATTGCTATTTTGTAAACATTGACTTCATCAACATTTACTTTCAAATTGCTTACATTGAATATCAAATAGTCTTTGATATATATGATGTACTAACCAAATCTTGCATATATCAGTTTATTGTTTCTTTGTTCTCTGGCAGGGATTCTACTTGGTTATCATTGTTGCCTATACGCTGGACTATCTTTTCTGGTGGTTATCTGTGAAGGGGAAAACTTGTCATTATCTAATTATCCTTTAGCCTCTTCAAAACCCCAGGTCACTGGGGATGTCTCCCCTGGGCCTCACCTCCCTAAAGAGAAAGAACTTTCCCATCGTGGTGACATTGGGTGGGATAGGTTCCTGTTACGCCAGTTTTTCCTTCTACTTTATAGCCTTTCTTCCTAGCTACAAACTGTGCGATAACATTTTGTCACCGTTGTCGGGGAACACTGAGTCAATTCTCCTCAGTCAACAACTTTTCGGTAAGCCTTTCCTCAGAGACTCTTTTCTTACAATCTTACCTAGTGACTCCACGAGGGTGTTTTCCCTTTTCTTTGGTAGTTTCAAGTAAACTATCTGGTGACTCCACAACCCACAAAGAGGTTTAATAATCCTCCTTTGTCTTTCATAATGAAACCTCCCAAGAACTCTCCTATTGTCAAATCACTCTTTGGGAAAAGAGTTCCTTTAAGAATCATGTTTATCTCTCAGACCGCTACAACGAACCCAACCAACAATCAAAGACAATGGTCATCTACCCTTTTCAAACTGTTAGACATGTCAGCCATACCAGGCCACCCTAGGAAAATGCCACCTAAGTATGAGAAGTGGTTGCCTAAATTCATTGGTACTGATGCAATTAGTGCCGAAGAACACATGAGCAACTTTTGGGCATTTTTTCAGCTTCATCCCATTAGTGATGATGTTGAAGACTTGGTCATGAAGTTTTTCTCCGCTACTCTTTATGATGCCTCAAGGCATTGGTACCTGAGCCTCCTTGATGGAAGCAATAAAACCATGGAAAGACTTGAAGGGGCCTTTCTCAAAAGATGGACTATCAAAGAAGACCCTAACATGCTCCTCAACTGACTGAATAACCTTGACAAATATGAAAATGAATCCATTCAGGAGTTCCATACTAGATTTGAGACTTTGTTGCAAAGGATCCCTACAATCCATCATCCAAAAGATGATTACCTCATCCACGTTTACACCAGATCTTGCAATGGCCAAGTAGGGTATCTTCTCAGAGATAAAAACCCCCAATCCATTCAAGAAGCCCAAGAGCTCGCTACTAAAATAGAGGGAAACCTCCTTTCATCCAAGATTAAGCTGTTTGCTAATACAAGGGGGAGAATAGACACCAAACCAAAAATAGTTCACAATGATGATCCTACGTCAGATCTGTGTGCCAGTATCACCAAGATGCAAGCCTCTATGGATGGTATCATAAAAAATCAAGAGAAAATGATGAGTAGGATTTTCAACTTGGAAAGATCTTAGACCCAAGCACAAAGGGTCCCATACAAAGGGAAATTCCAAAAGGGGAGCCAATTTTACAAACCAAAGAATGAGAAAGAAGTTCCAAACACCTTGGCCCCTGCAAACGTTGTTGATGAAAATACTTGGTGCCTAGAAAGCAGTGAAGCACATTGGGAGCATGAGTGCCCTTACAGTAATGGCCATCAACAAGTCAACAATATGGACCATTTCATGAAGTTTCCTCAAATAAATATCACTGATGCAGAACATCAAGAAGTTGTAAAAGAAGCAGTCAGGTCAAAAAGGATGGCAGTAATAAACAACCTAGAACAGGAATCACGAGAGAAGCTAAAGAAACAAGAATTTCAGGTGTACAGAAGAAGTAAGTTGAACCAACCTACTACTGACTAGACAAATCCCCCACCCTTGGAAATACTTATTCCCAAGACATCCAAGGCTAGGAAGGTTGACCTAAACTTCAACTTCAAAGGGGCATTATCAAAAATGCATGTAAATGTTCCCCTTAGAGAAGCCATTAAGATCTCATCTATCAAAGAATGCTTTGACACTTTCTTTCTTGGATCAAATGAACCCATAGACCCCCCTATTATGTTGCAAGCCGATCATTTTAGGTTCCAATATGGTGAGAACCCTCCCTTCTTCATGAATTTAATGATGAACAACAAAAGCCCCAACAATTGCATGTTAGATACAGGGGTAGGTGCCAACATGATGTCACTTAAAGTCATGCGACGAATGGGTTTAAAGGTCACATGGCCTTACAGGAATGTATGTGGTTTTGAATCTAAAGCCATACCCACACGTGGGGTAGTCAAGAATGTGGAAGTTTTCCTTAAGGAGTACCCCAAGAAAGTAGTCCACAATGACATCATGGTAGTTGATGTCCCAGATGTGTGGGGAATGTTGTTATCTAGGAAATTCGCTGCAATGTTGAGTGGCACTCTTGAGATGGACCTCACGTTTTTTAAAATGCCTTTAAAAAATGGAACAATAGGACATCTCCTAAATGTGCCAATAACCGAAGATCATGTGCAAGATATTATTCACCCAGTTAACAATGACAAGGCACAAGATGAGATGATACAAACTCTTCAAAAGTATTCTCTAGAAGATATTCCCTTTGCAACGAAAGAGGACTTTGATCAGATCAAATGGCCCAAGAAATAACAATACGAACAACTCCTAGATGAATTCAAGAACAAAGAGATTGGGACAGTAAAGATATTAAAGAAAGTTGAAGATGACGTACAAATCTGCCCATCCCAACAGGAAGTGTTTACAGCAGAAGCCCACCCTCCTCCCTCAGCACAATACACCAGGGTTGTCTAAGGGACGACCAAATACAAATTCAAAAAGTACAAGGAAGGAGACATGGTGTGGATGTGGGATACCCAGAAAGGAGAGCCAACTAATGTAAAGGGAGGTGCTCAGTCATGGCTCGGACCCTTCAAGGTTGGAATGGAATTAGTTGACGACTCATATTACTTGTCCACTTTAGAGGGGAGAAGGCACCCATTACCTATTAGCGGGCACCTCCTCAAACCACACCAAGGTGGGGGGACCTGACTTCACAGGTAAGTGCAGGTAAGTAGGCATTTTGTATTCGTGTATTATACCATTTTCATTTCATGTTAGTTTGCTTTCACATTTTCATTATTGATTTTTTTATTTTAGTCTATATATATATATATACATACATACATATATATATATATATATATATATATGTATGTATGTATGTTGGGATGGCATTACCGCCCCAAATTTTGTTACTGATACTCCTATTGAGATTGAGCAGGTCTACAGGTTATGTTAGAGATGTTGAGGTTCTCATGCGATCTACGATGAGCACATGTCCCTGAGTTGGAGCCAAATGTTATCCCCACTTTTTAGGGATAACTAAAAGATCATGTCTTGAGGCCCACAGGTCCTAGACATGGAGTGTCGAGAGAAGCATTGACCTGAGCATGGCCCTGGAGGGCCCACCTTTTCTTCTTCCATTGTCTTTATCTTGTCAGCAGCAACAGTGTCCATCACCATCGGCTTGGTCTTGTATCAGAAGAGGTTCTTGCTCCATTAGGTAATTGGTCTAGGTATCATGGTATGTGTCACTTTTTATCATTGAAGCCTTTGAATATATGCATTTGATTCCTTTTATCTCTAACAACTGCTTGGATCTTACATTTTTCCACTTGACAATGTTTGGGGGGATTGACAGGGTAACCTAGCAAGCTTGTGTATGTAGGTTTTGGTTTGCCACTGGGAGGATTTTTGAAAAGCCATCATCCGCTCCCATCATACTACCACTTTTACATCTTGTTTCCTGCTCATCTATCCCATTACCCTTGTTCGGGCATTGGGTTGACCTATTTTCAAGACTGCACCTTACCTTGTGGGAAGAAGGGGCTAAAGGCCTAGAAGGTAAAAGCAAGTTGGTGAAATATAAAAGCCTAAGAATAAATCGTGAGATGCTTCGCCTAGGGATCCCGAGAAAGCAATAAAAAGCTTCTCAGCAAGAAACAAGAGGGAGCCAAAAAAATAATAAAATAAGACCTAATCAGAGGATAGGGGGTCTCATCATGAGCTAGCCTATTAGGTTCATGGGTACCTAGCAGTATGACATTGCCACCAGCTGGTTACCACACCAGGGAAGTGACTCTTGGTTGCATGGCCAAGGGAAAGGGGGTCTCATCACGAGCCATCCTTCTCATCTTTGTGAAAGTACATGTGGGTAACATTGTCATCTCTGGTCACCATGCCAAGGTAGTGTCCCATGATTAGCTTTTGAAAAAAAAAAATCAAATAAAAGAATAAAAGGAATACAAAGAATAAAGGCATGAAAGGGCTTGGAAAAAATGCATCCATGACAGGGACAACTAGCCTTCTACAAAGGCACCCACAGGTAACATGTTTCATCCTTGGCTCTTACTGCATCCACATGCTTGGACATCCCCTGACCACATCATCCACTTACATGGCTTGGATGAGGTCTCTCTAGGAACTTTTCTTTTTCTATGGACACTAGCCCAATAGGAAGCCTTTTCCTTTTTCTAAGACTTGTATTGTAGGTTTGTGTAACATCTTTGAGCTATTGATTGATGTATTAGGGATTTTATGCATGTGTTTAATAATATTAATGATGAAATGTGATTGGCATTGCTATGATCCCTATGACTGATGAGCCCATGGAGGGCGTAGCCATTGATATGCAGGACCATACCCGACAGACAAGTACCATTTGGACTGGTACACATGGGGAGATGATCATTTCGGACCTCCATGGGGCTAAAGAGCCCATCATAAGGATGTTGAGACCCCATCAGGGGGTAGAGATAGGACAGAGGTTGATCAGAGTCTTTGCACCAGAGAAGAAGAGGATGTCCCATCAGAGGCACCCCGACAGAGCTTGATCTAGGGGGTTTTCCTTTTTTCAGTGGAAAGTTGGCCTTGAAAGGCCTAGGACATCACCCATCATAGCCATGATGTCATCCAGTAGTATGGACATTTTGGGAGGAAAAATGGGTTGTATTGGCACGTGTGGTAGGTTGGAGAAGCCCAAGGAGGGCTATCGTTTTGCTCCAGGATGCCCCATTTGCCTCCCTTAGAGGGGCTTCTTATCTCTTTATAGCTCAATTAGGATTTTAATTTGACAATTTAATGTAAAACAATATGATTTTGATAATTTGGCCTTGTCGGCCTTTTACCTGACCTAAAATATAAAATTAGGTCAAGGTTTTGTATAAATGAGAGATTTTCACTCTCATTTTGACACAACAACTTACTCACTCATTTGCAGGTCTGAAATTTGTGCCCTATCTTGGGTATTTTGCTGGTTTAGTGAGGCGTACATGTTGAAGGAAGACATTTCTTGGCATTTTATGGTGTTTCTCTTGAAGGAAGGTGTTACAA
Organism: Picea abies; assembly: GCA_900067695.1. NCBI lineage: Eukaryota > Viridiplantae > Streptophyta > Pinopsida > Pinales > Pinaceae > Picea > Picea abies. The sequence goes on along the minus strand of CBVK0100408721.1, from coordinate 2,530 downwards.
CTAGGGTTTGCATGGTTATTTCTTAATGAATTGTAAGTATTTTTTCTGCAAAACTTCTTGATTGAATGGTTTTTGTCTTATTTTCTTACATGTATTTATAATTTGTTGAATCAAAACCCTAGGTGACAAGCACACAAGTAGGTCCTTGTCTCAAGTCCCCTAAAAGAGAAACTTTTTAGCCATTGAAGAAGGAAAGAGCCTAGCCTTTGCTACACTCTTCTCCTCTTCTTCCCCTATTGCTAGCCATACTTTCTAGAGGTCAAGAAGGAGGAGACAGACCAAGCCTAGGTTATCTACACCTAGGGTCATTTTTATTCTAGGTTTTGATGATAGACCCTTGTTGTAGAAACACTCTCCCTCATTGCAATCTCTTTTCCTGATTTTATCCGTTATGCTAGCCATTTTTTCCAAGTCAACCTAAGGAAGGAGGAGAGAGCACGAGGCCTTGATTTAGCAACACCAGAGTGAGCCTCTCTCCCCTAGGGTTTTGATTCTAAGGCCCTGCCATAGCAACACTTCAGAACTCTTCCCTCTAGTCCTTAGCCATCCTCCTTCAACCCTTGCGTCCTCCACTAAATTGACTCCATTCTACCCTAGGGCACTGATCCTAAGACCTCAAATGTTGAAGTAGAACTTGATCTAAACTCTCTCAAATCTTTTGAATTGAAAACCTAACTACACTAACCCTAACTCTAGCTACCCCTACTAACCCTAAGTTGTTGACGTCATTATTGGATATTTCATTGTTATTACAACAATGTTTCATCTTGTGAGCAATTGAATGTGGTTTTAGGCATAAATTGAGTAATGTGTTGGTTTATTACATTGAATGCCATATTGTTATAGTATTTATTGGTGAAGTGACATTATTTTATTGCTATTTTGTAAACATTGACTTCGTCAACATTTACTTTCAAATTGTTTACATTGAATATAAGATAGTCTTTGATATATATGAAGTACTAACCAAAGCCTGCATATATCAATTTATTGTTGCTTTGTTCTCGAGTAGGGATTCTACTTGGTTATCATTGTTGCCTATAAGTCGAACTATCTTTTCTGGTGGTGATCTATGAAGGGGGAAACTTGTCATTATCTGATTATCCTTTAGCCTCTTCAAAACTCCAGGTCACCGGGGACGTCTCCCTTGGGCCTCATCTCCCTAAATAAAAAGAACCATTGGGTGGGATAAGTTCTTCTTACGCCATTTTGGCCTTCTACTTTATAGCCTTTCTTCCTAGCTACAAACTGTGCGATAACATACATGACTCTTTAGTCAAATTTCAAGGAAAAGGAATTGTACCTATTCTCACTAAAAAAGATGTAAAGAAATACATACATGATGTCTATCACGTTCCATATTTGAAACATAATTTTCTAAGTGTAGGACAACTAGTTATCATGGCTATAATGTACTTTTTGAAGGAACATCATGTAGTCATGTAGAATATATGACAAACCTCCTAGAAAAAAATTGATTTATGAAATCCACATGACTAGGAATAGAATGTTTCCCCTGACCCTTAGATTTGCATATCTAACCCAATCCTATGCACAAAGTGCATCCACCCCCAATGAAACTATGACTTGGTGTGCAATATTTGGGCATCTAACCTTTCAAAGTCTAAGTCTCCTGTAGAAGCACTCCATGGTTAAATTTCCACCTATATTCAAAGAGAAAAATCCCCCATGTGAGTCTTGCATTCTTGGAAAACATAAGAGAACTAGTTTTCCATAGTTCTCCACTCAATCCAAACAACTCTTAGAGCTGGTTCACACTGACCTATGTGTACCAATGCAGACAAATTCAATAGGTGGTAGATTTTATTTTCTAACGTTCATTGATGATTTTTGCAGGAAAATATGGATCTATTTCCTCATACACAAGTCTAAAACCTTTGCAAAGTTCAAGGAGTTCAAGGCTGAAGCTGAAAAACAGAGTGAGAAATATGTAAAGTTACTCAGGTCAAATGGAGGAGGAGAATATTTTTCAAAAGAATTTTTAAATTTCTGCAAAGAACAAGGCATAATCATGCAAACCACAAACAGGTACACTCCACAACAAAATGGAGTGGCCAAGAGGAAAAACCAAATTATAATGAACATAGAAAGGATCCTTCTCAGAGAGAAATGTTTGTCAAATTTATTTTGGCCTAAAGTTGTAGCATGTTCATTTTATCTCCTGAATAGATCCCCAACTTCTAGTGTCAAGATGAAGGTCCCTCAAGAAGCATGGAGTGGGAAAAAACTGAATGTTTCTCATCTTAGTGTTGTACACACCGACCACACTGAGAGGGGGGTTTGAATCAGTGTAGGGATATTTTTCAAATTCCCTTCACAAAACTCCTTAGTTAGAAATAACCATTTACTCATTACTTATTGATGTCATTTATAACCAGTTAAATGTTAACATGCATCAACAACATATATCATCAATATGTCATCACCACAAGTAACACAAAGAACACAAGATGTATGTACAATTTTCGTTTTATTACGGACTACAATCCTTGGGTTATCAGCAACAACT
>CBVK0100408718.1:0-25356 GCA_900067695.1 Picea abies | reverse complement strand
TCACATCATAATCAAATATATAAGGTCTAACATCAAAAAGGGTCCAGATCACTTACGAGCAAGTGTCCTCAAAGAATAAGTGTTCTCAGTGCGCCAGAGTGGGATGTTACAAATTAACACTCCACTCAATTGATCCAGCTAAAGTGTGAATTGAAGAGAATATTCTCCTAGAATGTAGGAAAAGGAATATTCTCCCTAAAATATAGGATACTAAATAATGACTAATAAACATAGGGAACCTTATGAAAAAGAAATCCTAGGTCTGTGTAAAGTATCTCCAACACCCCCCTTAACATCACTATGGAGAAAATAAAAAGTGGGTCCCAAAAATGAGGCCATGTTAGGTACCCAAATACAAAAGAAACATTGAAATAAATGAGGAAATATGGAAAACCTCATGGGAAAACCCCCCCTCAAGGTACAATGTGTAAAAAAAAGAATTGATAGTTGCTAGGAAACAGTTTCCTTGACTCCAAGACGACTGTGAATAAAATGCAACTTCTTCTCAGTGAAGGTCTTCATGAAGATGTTTGTAGTATGTTTTGTTGAAGGAAAAAACTGTAGGTCAACGATCCCCTTTTGTACTAAGTCCCAGGTGTAGTGCATATGGATCTTGATGTGCTTTGTCTATTGCCTCTAAACTAGATCTCTGCATAACTTCATAGGGCTTTGTTTGTCACACTAGATGACGCTCGGACGGTGAAACTGAATGCCAAACTCAGTAAGAAAATTTTGTATCCACATATATTGAAGTGTTATGTTAACTTCCCCTATGTACTTTGCCTTAGCTACATATAGAGTAATAACAACCTTCTTCTTTCTAGACCAACAAATGGGCCCAAAACTAAGACTCAGTGAGTAACTAGATGTGGACTTATGATCAATATTATCACATGACCAGTCAGAATTAGTGAACTTGATGAGGTCCAATTCAAATTCTACTTCATATTTAATACCAAAGGTGATGGTGCCTTGTACGTATCAAGGGATACACTTTTCAGCCTTCCAATGCAACTCATGCAACTCTTGCATGAACCAAGAGACTACTCCAACTACATAAGAGAGGTATGGTCTAGAGTGTGTGAGATACACCAAGATTCCCACTAGATTTTTGTATAGTGTGTTGTCCACCAGTGGAGTTTCCCCGCCACCCTCAATTATAACTCTTGATAGGAAAGGATTTAGGAAAGACTTGTAGTCTATCATGTGGAATATCTCAACGAGATCTCATGCATACTTGGCCTCAGATAATTTGATGCATGATGCATCCTAACTGATCTCAATACCAAGGAATAAATGTAGTGGACACATGTATCCCATGAATACCCTGTCATGCATAATCCTCTTGATTGAAGCAATCGTTGAAGTCGATCAACTGGTGATGAACAAATCATCAACATAGAAAACTAGGAGTAGAAGTGAATCAACTATCCTGAGCATGTAAACGGTTAGTAATGAGTTATAATGTACAAAGTTTTGTGACAACCATAGGAGTTCATATCAGCATACCATGCCCTCGGGTCTTTCTTGAGGCCATAAAATGACTTCTTTAGTCGATAGGCCAAATATGAATCATGCATGAAGCCTTGGGGCTACTCCATATAAATCTCCTCAGAGATATATCCATGAAGAAATGCATTCTTCACATCCAAATGATGGAATTCCCATCCCTTGGATTCCGCAATGGAAAGTTCCAAATGTATGGAATCCATCTTCACTATTAGAGTGAAGGCTTCTTCATAGTCAATGTCATGCACCTCTTGAAAGCCTTTCGAAACTAGCCTGCCTTTGTATCTGCTAAACTATCCATGTGATACACTCTTGGACTTGTAGAACCATATGCACCTGACAATTTTCCTTCCTAAAGGAAGGGGAACTATATCCTAAGTATAGTTATCTATGAGGGAATTGTAGTCCTCGTTCATGGTGGATTCCCAAAAGGATTCCTAGCATCCTCGCCATAAAACTATGGATATGAAGACTAAACCAAGAAAATATGCCTGGGTCACATCGATTCACTGGCAGTTACTGCAAGAGGATGCTCCTTGAAATCATATTGAGTCCTCCTAGTATAAAATAGATCCCCAACAATATCTCTTGCATCCTGAAGACCAGTCTTGGCCCACTTGGGCCTCAGATCTGAATCTGCATCTACATCTACATGCAATAAATCTGCATCTAACTGCACTGACTTGGTATCTGAATCATTTGAATCCTTTGAATAAAAAATCCCATCTGAAGAAGAGTCGGCATGTGCATCATCATCGTCTTTGACAGGTGGAAGAACAAAAGTGTATGCATGTGGCTGATGAGTTACATGTGAAATACTTTCCTCGAATTGGACACTATGCTAAATGATGAGCTAGTCCGTGGAGGGATCAATGAGTCTGTATCCCTTCACACCATTAGGGTATCCAAAAAAAATAACGTAACATACCCAACCACCTAGAGGTCGGGGCATGCTACCTTCAAGCCCACCCTTGGAATTCTTACTCTTACTGATACCTTTTTAAAATTTAAGGATGCATAAAAGAAAATACTTTAATGGCATGCACAACAATAGTCAACAAACATGCATAGTCTAATGATTCAATTAAACAATAATTAAATATACAAAACGAAATACATTCATACATAGATAATAACATCACAAGAGAGAGCACTTATGTTTATAAAAAGGTGACACCAACTGGCTGCAGACCGAGGACGTTCCACCCAACCATAGATGCCACTGCTCCAAATATCAATAGTTGTGTCACCCCCAAGCTAGGGCTATGAATCCAAAAGAAAGGTTCCAGAGCATACTTGGGTTCCCAAAATAGTCAACTCTCAATCTCTCATAGGTTTCCCAGCACCCACAAAAATCCAAGTACCCAACTCTCTTCCACCTAGCCTGTACCACCCCAAGAGAACGTACCTCTACCCTTCTCTGCCACACAGTCCCTTAGGAAATCCTTATCCTTTTCCTAGGGCCTCCATCACAACTGGTCCATAATATCAATGTTGGAACTCTCAGGACTCACATTTTTTAGCAAAACATGGCACAGGCTAACGCATTTCAGACGTGCAGGCCCCAGGTCATGGCTAGATTTCACCAACGGCCATTACAACCAACTATATTGTGGCTAATTCTCAGTGGTTCCTTTCCCTTTTCAAGATAAGACACAGTTGAGGATGGATCAATGAATGGGTAAGTGGGTGCATGAAAGTGCGTGAGGGAAATAATGGTACAAAATGTAGGAGTGAAGAAGCGGATGAGCCAATGACCAACCCCACAATCAGACTAGGGATGGGTTTAAGTATTTTCGTGGGGATCAAGAACCTCATGGAATTCCCCAAGAAGATCACGTAATTGATCCCCTCCCTTAGGAAAAAAGGGTAATTAACATAGGAATAAACATGCATCCCCTCAAGCCCCCTCTCTTGTGGAATCATAGCCCCCTATAACTTTAGTCCTTGTCTGTTTAGTAGCCATCCATTTATTTATTATTAATAATGATAGAAAACATTACATGTCTTGGGCACACTGGCATTTTAATAATTTTTTGGGTACCTTGGCCTCTCAACATTGTAACAATACATTATTTAAAATGGTGGTTCAAAACCTGGGGTGTTACATCCCCTCCCCCTTATTTTGGCACTTTCCTCAGTGCATATACAAAATAGAGATCAAAATCTCAAATTTATTCAAAAAGATGCGGGTAATCTACATGCATGGCATCTTCGTACTCCTAGGTATCATCTTCAAAACCATAGCAAGTCCACTGAACTTGTACCATCTCTATAACTCGATTCTGGATCATTTTGACTTTTCTGTCCAATACCTGCACTGGTTGAACCTGAAAATCTCCCTCTGTCTCTACCTAAATCATATGCCAATCAATAACATGGTTAGGGTCATGTACATATTTCTTTAGTAAAGATACATGAAATACATTATGCACATTCATGGAAGAAGGCAATGAAAGCATGTATGCAACTGGCCCTATTCAATCCAACATTTCAAATGGACCACAAAATCTGGTTTCCAGCTTTGTACAACTACCCAATTTCAATGAGATTTTCTTGGGCTTCACTTTCAAAAGTACATGCTCCCCTACTTTTAATTATCTAGCTGTCCTATTCTTGTTTGCATAAAATTTCTCTCTATCCTTAGCTTCCTTTAAATTCTTCTTGATCTTAACCACTTGTTCTTCGATGTCCTTGAGCAACTCCGGCTCAAGTACCACTCTATCTGTTGAGTTTTCTCGGCTTACTGGAGTATTTCATTTCCTACCATACAAGGCTTCAAATGGGATCATTATAAATGAATCTTGATACCCATTATTATATGCAAACTCAACCAAGTGTAAGTAATCTTTCCACTTAGATGGCTTATCCATCACATACATTCTCAACATATCTTCAATTATTCTATTGACTCTCTTTGTTTGCCCATCTTTTTGGGGATGATATGTTGTGATAAAGTTTAGATTTGTGCCGAAATCCTTTAAACAATATCCTCCATAAATTGGAGGTAAACTTCTTATATCTGTCTGAGACGATTGTCCTAGGTATCCCATGCAACCTACCAATTTCCTTCATGAAAATTTATGCAATATTAGCCATTGTATGTGTTGTCTTCACATGCACAAAATGAGTAGCCTTTGTTAATTTGTCAACCACCACCATCATTGAATCATGTTGCTTATTCGTTCTGGGTAATCTTGTGATGAAATCCATGGTGATCACTTCCCATTTGTTCTCTGGGATTGGCAATGGCTCCAACAAACCTGTTGGGTGCCTATGCTCCGCCTTCACCTTTTGACATTCCATACATCGAGCGATGTAATAAAAAACATCATTCTTCATTCCCAGCCAAAAGAACTAGATTCTTATTATTGTAATCATTTTCTAGTAACTGAGATGTCCAACATAAAGGACATCATGCATTTCCTTTAGTACCAAATTCCTCGGTTCTCCAGCATACCAGCTAATTCTCGGCAGTTCCTTTCCTTTCCCTTTTGTAATCCAGCCATGACCTAGGGCCTGCATGTCTGAGATGCATTGGCTTGTGCCCTATTTTTCTCACAACTGTGAGTCCTGATATTTCCAACATTGAGATTCTAGACTAGTTGTGATGGAGGCCCTAGAAAAAGGAGAAGGACTTCCTGAGGGACTGCGTGATAGAGAAGGGTAGAGGTTTGTTCTCTTGGGGTGGTATAGGCTAGATGGAAGAGAGATGGGTACATTTATTGTTGTGGGTGCTAGGAAACCTGTGAGATATTGAGAGCTGACTAGTTTGGGAACCCAAGTACACTCTAGAACCGTCCTTGTGGATTCATAGCCCTATCTCAGGGGTGACACTACTATTGATATTTGGAGCAGTGGTGTCTATGGTTGGGTGGAACTTCCTTGGTCTACAACCAGTTGGTGTTGCCTTTTAATAATGATAAGTGATCTCTATTGTGATATTATTATCTGTGTATGAATGTATTCTGTTGTGTATATTTAATTATCATTTAATTGAATCTTTAGACTATGCATGCTTGTTGACTACTATTGTGCATGTCATTGAATTCTTTTCTTTTATGCATCCTTAAATTTTAAAAAGGTATCGGTAAGAGTAAGACGTCCAAGGGAGGGATTGAAGGTAGCATTCCCCGACTTGTGGGTGGATTGGTATGTTATAGTTTTGTATCAGAGCTTGTGGTTGAAACACCCCGCTGGTATGGGTCAGGTATGTTGGTCATAGTCTTAGGGTTACAGATCGAACTTTGATCATGGAGTTGAAAAACTCAGGAGGAATAGCATTGCAAAATCTACGGAGGAGTTACAACATCAGAGACCCATTATAAGGGGTTCAAAGGATTGTGACTGTCCCTCTTTGAATTCTGGAGAGATCTCCATTGTAGGATGAGGAGAGATCCAGGATCGTTGGATCAGAGGATAGGTGAAAAAGGGTTGTCTGATGAAAAGGAATTAAGGGTTAAGGTCACCACCGTTAGATCCCATTGAAGAGAGAGATCAACGTACAACCAACATTTCAGGGAACCAAGTTGCACGAGAGAAAATTCCCCAAGGTGGTCCCGAAATCCAAACCATGGTTTCACTAAGGGGTTATGTGTCAGTGTCAGGAGAATTGCGGGGTGAAAAGTGGGTTACTCCAAACCAGCGATGCATGCCCCCACAAACCGAAAGGCATGCAGTGATGTCACATGTTAGGGCTCAAACATTGAAACTCTGTATAGACGAAGTAGTTTGGGGGTCATCCTTCATTAAGGAGAGACAGGTGCCATGAGATCCACAACTCCAGAAGTTTGTGGATGAGGAGGAGGTGAAATAGTTGGAGTAGATACTGACCTTCGATCACCAAGAGGTACATGTTAGAAGATCAGTAACTATGGAGAAATATTTTTGAGAGGTTTTTAGTTGAGATTTGAAACTCCCAAAGCCCAGAGAGTCGAAGGTCCGAAGTAAGCCTAAATCATCCAATTCCAGGGGACACGTGGCAGAATCTCATGTACTTCGAGTAGGTTTGAATTTTGAGATTTCTAAAACTCGAAGACCTAAAAGGATATTAGCCATTGATCTATCGAGAGCCATGTGTCACCAGATCTAGGGCTTCGGATAAGAGCCAGTGGGGCTAGATAAGTTTTGAAATTTTATATTTCTTAAGTTCGAAGACCCGAAGTAAGCCTCAACCATCAGATTAAGGAGGACACATGGTGTCGATCTGTGGACTCTGGGTGAGAACCTGAAGTGAATCTTAGTCATCCAATCCAGCAGGACACATGGTGATAGATTGGCCAGTTTGAGAATTTAGAGTTTGAAATAATTGGAAGTGTGCCCGTATGGAAACTCTCGAAGTCCTGAATCTTGAAGAGCCGAAGTGATGGGGCACGATGACATCACCTAGAGGTGATGTGGATCTTGGAATTCTAAAAGTGATTTGGCTTACAGACATCACTTAGGATGGCGTGGACACATGGGATGTGTGCCACATGTCATTAAGTTTTTAGCATATGGAGTATTCAAATGTGAGTTAGAATGTGACACGTGTCACCCACCCGATTGGGCCACGTGTTCGCTTCCAATATTTTGCCACGTGGTGAAATATCGTGCAGTCTAGAGACTGGGCACTCTGGTGGGGAAGGATGTGACAGGTTGCATTGGATCAAAAAATCTCGAAGGCTGGAGTACATATCAACCATTGATTCCAGAAGACAAACGTCGAAGGATCGTTGACTTCGGGTAAAAGCATTCCGGGAGGAGGAAAGTGAGGAAATTTTAGACTACCGAATCTTGGAGTCCTGAAGTGGATCTTGATCGTTGATCATGAAACAGGACGAAGATCATTGATCCGGTTCTGGCTGAAAGTTACAAAGTCTCGAAGCTCTGGACAAGATCTTTTCAGCTAAGTGCAGGGTCATGGCTCTGGTCATATGAAAATTGAGAGTTGACAGAAGGAGGGATAAGGGACGAATTGGTGGTCTTCGAGACAAAAAAGTGATAAGGAAGGATTGAGACACAGTTTCTAGTCATGGTCACCTGGCTTGAAGGAAGTGCCCGCGCAAGATGAAATTCTATGTCAGCCAAGGATAACAGGACACTTTTATTTTCATAGAATGGGGATATGATCTCCATGAACAAAAAAAAGAAAGAGACCTGTAGCATGGTTTGAAATTTTTTTTTATCATATGCATAATTATAACAAAATGGTTTCTTGCACATTTTTCAGAATTAAGGGGTTTAAGCACGTCATTTCAGGATGCATATTGAGGAAATGGAAGAAGGCGAGGGAGCCTCTAGTCATGATAAGGAGGCCAAAGGATAGAATACCAGAGTTGGTAATGCAGAGACAGAGTCGAGTGGATGCAAAGGAATAGGAGAGAAAGAAACGTTAATAGAAACGGTAAGAAGCCTGAAGATGGAAGTGCATAGCTACAAAGAAGACAATGAGAGACTGATGAGAGAGAAAGGTCAGATAAATGATTAAGTGTTGCAGAGCTTAAATAAGTTGCAGAGACAAATGAAGAAGTGATCAAACTCAAGACAAGAGGAAGAAGGTAGGTGCCATGAAAGAAGGAATAATCATGGAAGAGTTTGTTATTTTAGAAGTGCTAGTAGATCTCATGGAAACCACTCACCTACTTACTCAGAAAGAAATGTTTATCCATCGAATGATCCCGTAAGAAGTCTAGAGGTGTCCCTTGTCAAACACCAAAGAAGGAAACAAGAGGTAGATATTTTTCAAGGAGAGATGAGGAATCTCAAGACACCTTCCTTTGAGGGTGAAAGAGAAAGGGAATATGATGTCAAAGCATGGTTTCTTGGGCTAAGGAGGTATTTTCAATTTCATAACTATTCATCCAACCTGGAAGCTAGGATTGCCACCTACCATTTACACAGGAAATCTTCAATGTGGTGGGACCAACTGAAGTAAGTGGAACATGTTAATGAAAGTAGGATCACTTGGAAGAAGTTCAAGAAGTACTTCCAAAAGGAGTACCTCTCAGAGAATTTATATGGCAAGAAAATGCAGGAGTTCTTTGAACTTAGGTTGGGAAGTATGACTATGGAAGAGTATGAGAAGAAGTTCTTGGTATTGTTAAAGTATGTCAGGTTCATTGGTGATGAGAAAGTGAAAATACAGAGATTTGTAAGTGGAATTCCAAGCTACATCAAGTGTGATGAGCCCAATACCTTAGCTGAAGTCATCAAGAAGGCTAAATACCTGTATGAGAAAGGCAGGGAAGAGAATCTCTACAAAAAGTCTTGCAAGGACAAGAAAAATATGAATTCCTATCAGAGGAGGAAAGGATTCAAACCTTCCTTCAATAGGAATGAGCCTAATAGAAATCATCAAGATCAGTATGCTAAGGGAGATTTCAAGAAGGAAGATTCCTTGAGAAAAAGGGGAAGACCACCAATCCAATGTTGGGGATGCAAGGAAGATCACCTGGAAAAGGATTTCCCACACAAAAAGGACAGAGTGAAGACTGTGCACAACATCCAAGAAGCTACAACAATCGAAGATATGGGAAGAATATATGCAGATTTAAATGATCAAAAAGAAGAGTACTAGTCCAATATGATCGAAGTGGAAGGTAAGATCATAAATCATCCTGTTTCTATTTTGATTGATTCGGGAGCAAGTCATTGTTACATTGATCCTAAGATAGTGGATAGATTACATTTGGAGAAAATTAAACTTGGAAAAGAAATTTTGGTTCAGTTAGCCACTGGAACCAAAAGAAGAATCCATGACATGGTCAGAAGTTGTTACATAAGTCTTAATAGCATGAATACTAGTATTTATCTAAAGATTATACCATTGGGGTCTTATGATATTTTGATTGGAATAGATTGGTTGGAAAAGGATCATGTTGTCCTATATTGTCATAACAAGAAATTTATATGTCTTGATGGAAATGGAAAACAAAGAACTGTGAAAGGAGTTCCAAGACCCATGTCTATAAGGAAGATTTCAGCCTTACAGCTAAAAAGATGTTTTAGGAAAGGATGTCAATTATATGCAGATCATGTGGAAGATCCATATAATACAAAAAGGCCAATCCTCAAATATTTCTCGGTATTATAGGAATTTGAAGATGTATTCCAAGAAATACCAGGATTGCCACCAAGAAGGGAGATATATTTATCAATTTATTTAGTGCCAGGAGCTACCCCCATGTCAAAAATGCCTTATAGAATGAGCACACCAGATTTAAGAGAATTAAAAATGTAGTTGGAAGAATTGTTGAAGAAAGGATACATACACCCAAGTGTTTCACCTTGGGGAGCACTGGTACTTTTTGTCAAAAAGAAGGATGGAACCTTGAGGCCTTGTATTGATTTCTGAGAGTTGAACAAGTACACTATAAAGAACAAATATCCTCTACCCCAAATTGATGACCTCTTTGATCAGTTAAGAGGAGAAAATATATTCTCAAAGATTGACCTGAGGGAAGGATACCATCAGGTAATAATCAAGGAAGAAGACCTTCATAAGACAACCTTTAGGACCAGGTGTGGGCATTATGAATCTATAGTGGTGCCATTTGGACTGACCAATGCACTAGTTGTCTTCATGTTCTTAATGAACGACATATTCAAAAATTATTTGGATAAGTTTGTCATAGTATTCCTGGATGACATACTTATCTATTCTAAGTCTGAAGAGGAGCATGAACATCACTTAAAACTAGTGTTGTAAGCACTGAGAGAATATTAGTTGTATGCCAAGTTGAGTAAGTGTTATTTTTATCAAAAGAAGATCCATTACTTGGGACACATTATTTCAGAGTAGGGCATATCAGTATATCCAGAGAAGATTGAAGCCATTAGAGGATGGTGGACACCTAGAAATGTGTCAGACATAAGATCTTTTATGGGATTAGATGGATACTATAGAAGGTTCATAGTATGGTTCTCTAAGATTGATCACCCCATTAGTTCTTTTCAAAAGAAAGGAACTAAATTTCAATGGACACTCAAGTGTGAAAATAATTTTAATCTGGTGAAGGAATTACTTACTAGTGCACCTGTGTTAAATATTGTTGACCCAAATGAAAGTTTTGTGGTATGTACAGATGCATGAAAGGAAGGATTTGGGGGAGTCCTCATGAAAAATGGAGATGTCATTGGATATGAGTCCAAAAAGATTAAGGAACATGAGAGGAACTATGCCACACATGACTTGGAACTTGTTGCCATTATGCATGCCTTGAGGATGTGGAGGCATTATCTCATGGGGAATAAATTTGAATCAAGGACATACCACATTGGCCCGAAGTATCTTTTTGAACAACCGACCTTGAATGCTAGGAAAACAATATGGCTAGAACTTTTAAGTGAATATGACTTCGATATCAAGCATATCAAAGGAAAGGAGAATAAATTTTTCGATGCGCTTAGTAGAAGAGTGCATCTCATGCATGCTACTGTTGTTAGTATGCATCAGTCAAACTTGAAGAGAATAATTTTAGATGGTCTTGTTACATATCAGCGTTACCTATAGGTAAAGGAACGCTTATAGCAAGGATATGTACAACAGAAAATAAAGGAGTATGAGATCAAGGAAGATAGATTACTCATGCATAAAAATAGAATTTATGTTCCTAGCTCCGGAGAACTAAGAAATTTGGTACTGAAAGAAATGCATGATGTTTCTTATGTTGGACATCCCAGTTACCAGAAAAAAATTACAGTAGTAAGGAGCTAGTTCTTTTGGCCGTGAATGAAGAAGAATGTTGTTGATTACATCGCTCAATGTATGGAATGTTAGAAGGTGAAGGTTGAGCATAGGCACCCAGCGGGTTTGCTGTATCCATTGCCAATCCCAGAGAAGAAATGGGAAGTGATCACCATGGATTTCATCACAGGATTACCCATAATAAATAAGCAACATGATTCAATCATGGTGGTGGTTGACAAATTAATAAAGGCTTCTCATTTTGTGCTTGTGAAGACAATGCATACAATGGCTAATATTGTAGACATTTTCATGAAGGAAATTGCTAGGTTGCATGGGATACCTAAGACAATCGTCTCGAATAAAGATACAAAGTTTACCTCCAATTTCTAGAGGGGATTGATTAAAGGATTTGGCACAAATCTAAACTTTATCACAACATATCATCCCTAGACAGATGGGAAAACATAGAGAATCAATTGAATAATTGAAGATATGCTGAGAATGTATGTGATGGATAAGCCATCTAAGTGGGAAGATTACTTAGACTTGGTTGAGTTTTCATATAATAATGGGTATCACGATTCATTAATAATTATCCCATTTAAAGCCTTGTATGGTAGGAAATGTGATACTCCAGTAAGATGGGACAACCCAGCAGATAGATTGGTACTTGGGTCGGAGTTACTCAAGGACATGGAAGACTAGGTGGTTAAGATCAAGCAAAATTTAAAGGCATCTCAGGATAGACAAAAAGTTTATGCAGACAAGAACAGGACAACTAGAGAATTTAAAGTAGGGGAGCATGTACTTTTGAAGTGAAGCCCAAGAAAAGATATTTGAAATTGGGTAGTTGTACAAAGTGTGTAGCCAAATTTTGTGGTCCATTTGAAATATTGGATAAAATAGGGCCAGTTTCATACATGCTTTCTTTGCCTTCTTCCATGAATGTGCATAATGTATTTCATGTATTTTTACTAAAGAAATATGTACATGACCCTAACCATGTTATTTATTGGCATTTGATTCAGGTAGAGACGGAGGGAGATTTTCAGGTTCAATCAGTGTGGGTATTGGACAGAAAAGTAAAAATTCTCTGGAATCAAGTTATATAGCTGGTAAAAGTTCAGTGGACCTGCTACGGTCCTGAAGATTCTACCTAGGAGAATGAAGATTCCATGCAGGTAGAGTACCCGCATCTTTTTGAATAAATTTGAGATTTTGATCTCTATTTCGTATATGCACTAAGGACAGTGCCAAAATAAGGGGGAGGGGATGTAACACCCCAGGTTTTGAACCCCCATTTTAAATAATGTATTGTTACAATGTTGAGAGGCCAGGGTGCCCAAACAATTATTAAAAGGCCAGTGTGCACAAGACATGTAATGTTTTCTATCATTACTAATAATAAATACATGGATGGTTGCTATATAGAGAAGGACTAGAGTTATAGGGGGCTATGATTCCACAAGAGAGAGAACTTGAGGGGCTAAGTGTTTATTCCTATGTTAATTAAACCTTTTTACTAAGGGATGGGATTAGTTATGTGAGCTTCCTGGGGAAGACCAGGAGGTTCTTGATTCCCCATGAAAATACTTAAACCCATCCTTGGTCTGATTGTGGGGTTGGTCATTGGCCCATATGATCCTTCACTCTTGAATTTCATACCATTATTTCCCTCATGCACTTTCATGCACCCACTTACCCATTCATTTATCCATCCTCATATGTGTCTTGGATTGGGAAAGGGAACCAAACTACTGAAGATTAGCCACAAGATACTTGGTTGTAATGGTCACTGGTGCAATCCAGCCATGACTTGGGGCATGCATGTCTAAGATGCATTGGCATGTGCCCTATTTTTCTCACAACTGTGAGTCCTGAGAGTTCCAACATTGCGATTCTGGACCAGATGTGTTGGAGGCCCTGGAAAAAGGAGAAGGACTGCATGAGAAGGGTGGAGATCCATTCTCTTGGGTGGTAGAGGCTGGGTAGAAGAGAGGTGGGTACTTGGATTGTTGTGGGTGTTGGGAAACATATGAAATCTTGAGATATGAGTGGTTTGGGAACCCAAGTACACTCTAGAACTTTCCTTGTGGATTCATAGCCCTGGCTCGGGGGTGACACTGTTGTTGAGATTTGGAGCAGGGGTGTCTACGGTTGGGTGGAACATCCTTTGTCTGCAACTAGCTGGTGTCACCTTTTTATAAAGATAAGTTCTCCTTGTTGTGATATTATTATCTGTGTATGAATGTATTCCACTATGTATTTTGATTATCGTTTAACTAAATCTTAGATTATGAATGCTTGCTAGATATTATTGTGCATGTCATTAAATCTTTTATCTTATACGTCCTTAGACACCAAAAAAGGTATCGGTAAGAGTATGAAGTCCAAGGGTGGGATTCAAGGTAGAATACCCCAGTATTTCGGTTGATGGGGTTGTTACAAATACAGTCTATACTATGTGGCTCAAGTTCCTTCCTCTTCTAAGAGGGAATCATGTCCCATGCACGAGAACCGAATATACGGAAGTAGGTCAATTCTAGTTTGAAGCCACTCCAAGCCTCGAAGGGGGTCATATCCTTGACAGATCTATGGAGATTTGTTTTTGATGTAGGTTGCACAATTAAGTGCTTGAACCCATAATATCTTTGGAAGGGACCTTGTATGAAACAGGCAAGATCCCATCTCTTTTAGGGATCTTTTTTTCTGCTCAACAACTTTGTTTTGTTGTGGAGTATAAGGAACCATGTGCTGCAACTAAATCCTAGACTTAAGACAAATATTATGTATCTCATGGTTGACATACTCCCCCCAATTTTCTTTTCATAGGAATTTGATCTTATTTCTTGACTATGTCTCAACAAGGGCTTTGAAATATTTGGGGGGTTGAAAGACCTTAGATTTTTACCCGAGAAAGAAAATCCAAGTATGGCGTGAAAAATCATTAAAAAAAGTGAACAAGTACCTTGATTTATTGATTGATGCATGTGGAAAAGGGATCATGAGATCGTTGTGGATCATATCCAAAGGATATTAGGCCTTCTAAGTCTTTCCTTTCTCAAATTTATCTGAAGGGTGTTTTCCAAGAACACATCCCTCACAAATTCCTTTGGAGAAGTGGATGTTAGGTAGACCTTCAACCATTCCCTTCTTGCTAAGTTCTTTCATATATATGAAATTTAAATTCCCAAACCTTTGATGCCATATCCTACTTCTTTCATCAGCATGTGTAAGCACTAATGGAGAATCTGGTTCAATAAATTAATAAAATGTGTAGAGTTTGGAATGGTAATTTACCTCATCAATAGAAAATTTGGAATTGGTTTTGATGTCATAGATATCCATTGCATCAAGTGAAATATTATATTATTTCTGGTGACAGAGTTTTTCATATGATACACTGAGAGAAGATTGGCAGAGAGTTTGGGAACATGTAGCACATTCTCGAAGCTCCTATTTGTGGGTTCAACTCTTCCTTTGCCAGTGATTTTGACTGGAGAGTCGTCCCCCATCAGAATATGAGGACCTTTGCATGCATCCAATGAAGAGTAGAATTACTTTGAGGATAACATGTGGTGTGAATCACTTGAATCTACAATCAAATAATTAGGATAGAAGTTAATTGAAATCAAAGCATGGATAGAATTACCTTTCTTGAGGTTTAGATATTTTTCCCTGTTCTTCTTGGAACCCTCGGGGATGTGATCAACAAGGTTGCTTTGATGAAGTATTTGTTCCATTTGATATATATGTTTCTTCATGCATGCATATTCTAGATGGAATCCTCATTAGTAGTAAGTGCATTTCTCCCCAATACAAATATTGAGTATTTTGGACCAATTTTGGAAATAATTGTAAGAACCATTTGTTTCTCCTCCTTATATTTATCAACCCCGCAAGCCTTGAGTTGCGACAACAAATCCTTATATTTGGTAAACAAATATTGGATATTGTCAAAGGTTTTTGGATCCAAAGTGAAAAATTACACCTCGAGTATATGTCCCCTCATCTCATCCTGTTTGCCAAAAATTCCTTCCATGGTGGTACAGACTTCATTGGGGGTTTTATAGGAGGATATGTGAAATAGGAGCTCAGGATAAATGAGAGTGAAAATAGTTCCATGCGCTCCATCCATCCGATTTAGGTACTTGTACTTTTCTATGGCTGATGTGGGTTCAGTATCTATGTCCATGGTTAACATGTATAATCCTCTTCTTCGAATATGCATTACCATCACGTCCTTCCATGCAAATAAATTGTACATTGTAAGAATCAATTCTTTTGGAAATTCCATTTTCTCGCTATCTTCAATCTTCGGTACCTACAAAAAGATTCTAGTGTGTCTTTTCCTAGAAATATGTTAGATCTGATACCATGTAAATGTGGATGAACTTACACAGATAATATCTAGCTAGCAAAGGACATACACAGTTTGCAGAAAAATGAGAAAAGACATAAATGAGAGAGAGAGAATCAAATAATTGTATTAACTGAATGAATGAATGATAAATTACACATGATATACTTTTTATAACTCAAATAATGCGCATAGGAAGAGAAACAAATGTGCCATAGTTGTGGTATAGAGTGATCTGGACACACACCTAAAGTTACAGAAGTTAACTACCACCTATTCTGAGTTAACTAGCCTCTTGGTGTTTAGTTAACTGACTGAACCATGGTGAAGTGAGGGTAATGTTCTAGTCTGGTGATAAGCCCAAGGACAATGTGCATTAGTAGTGATGATCCCAATGTCGCATGGTGATGAAACCAATGTGGCACTAAGACTCCACTCAACTGATCCAACTAAAGTGTGGAATGAAGAGAATATTCTCCTAGAATGTAGGGAAATGAATATTCTCCCTAAACTAAAGGAGACTAAATAATGACTAATAAAAATAGGGAAAACCTTAAGAAAGATAAATCCTAGGTGTGTCTGAATTATATCCAACACCATCCTCATATGGAGTGTGATCAACCTACTCCACTTGAATGGATTGTTGTCTCCTTGCATTCACATGATTTCCTAGATATTGATTTTCCTTCATGAGAGGTCATCTTGGATATGATGGATTCCATAGATAAGCCCAAGGAATATGAGGATCATCGAGAATCCATTATCCCTAATTTATAACCCATGATAATTATAATGATGAATTTTTATCTAAGACTGGGGGCATTTTCTAGGGCTTCTAGTATCCCTCCTAGTCTTGGTCCTTTTCCTGCTCAGATTTATTTTTCAAAACTTTCCACTAAATTATTGTATTCCTATTACAAATGAAGATTTATGTTGTGTTCCCCCTTTACACCTTGATGGGAATTATCAAGGAGCTATGATATCTCATGAAACTACTCATTACGAGTTTCTTTGTATGCAAAAATTGAATACCATGTGGCATGGCCCCAACTTGGTGTGCCCTATGATGCCAAAAATGAACCATGATACAATCAATTATAAAAAGGATCCCTAGCTAGAGCCTAGAAATGGGATCTACTTTGTCAGAATTATTAGAACATGTAGTGCCTTTTAAATAGGTGTGTGGTGTGAGTGTTTGTTTTGGCATATATCATATCCAAAACATCCAAAAATATTTTATTTTTTGATATTTCATTATATCTTTTGACCCAGAAACTCATTTAGATTTGTTGAAAGGATTATGGGGAATTTTATTTTTATGAAGATGGAGACTTCCACTAAAATTGAGGTGTTCATTCTCTAAATTGGAATGTAGGGATAAAATTTTCCCTACGTCCATGATTTTCATTATTAACCATGAATTTTTCCAACACATGCCTTAGATTTGATCCCTTCAGGTTGTTACATTAGGAACTATATGTTTTCACATCGTTACTTGTTCAATAGTGCCTACCTTCGAGGGGAACTCTACTTAGAACTTGGATTTCCATTCAATGCACATGTTATTATTTCCCATAGGCCCGCAAACCCTCCTATAGTCCCACAATGACTTGACGTTGAGACTCATTTCCTTATCTTCATCTATATGCTAGACATATCCCTTGGGGGTTACGAAAATTTTGTAAGGTTCTTTATGATCACTTTTGCAATTTCTCTCAGGTCATTTACCCCACCCTTGCACTGTTGTTTTCCTAGATACCACTTACCACCATTGCAGTATCCTTTGAATGTCCACCTCTTGATTTATTTGAACTTCATTTTGCATCCATCTACCCATGGAGAGAACAACTTCTAAGAGTGGACCTCACTTTCTAGTACCATTTTCATTCATTTGTCTTAAGTTGGTTCCATATTCTTCAAACATAGGAGCATGATGTTAAGCCACTCATTCTCCCAAGACGAGTAAAATTTTATCTCTTTTTTGGACTCATTAAAGGACACAAAAAAATACACATGATGTGTACACTTTTATCTCTTTTTCAAAATCATTAAAGGACATGAAAAAGACACATGATCAGTACACTTTTAACTCTTTTTAAGACTCATTAAAGGACACAAAAAGACACATTTCAACTACACTTTTACCTCTTTCCGAGCTCATTAAAATACACGAAAAAGATACCATCAAGAGTATACATTTAACTCTTTTTTCGGATCATTAAAATTGAAATAAAAAGAAACTACCGAGCACACTTTGACACTAAATACCAATCACCTTCTTTAACCATGAGAGATGAAAAATAGGATGGAGCTTTGTTGGAGGCCACCAATATTTTTCGATTCTTATCACAATCAAGGTATCCACAAAGAGATTATATCTTTATGTAGCTACCATCACCTTCCATTTGTAAATGCTTATGTTTCTGAGTTTCGAGGCGATGATTGGGTTAAACTTATCTTATTGAGTTTTTTGTTTGCTTTTTCATTTGTTTTGTTTTAAATTCATGACTGTAAGCATGAATTTAAATAAAAAAATTGGTTTGGGTTTCATATCTTCTACCTTAGAAATGTCGCTTTGAAGGCACCCATATATGGTTAAATATCAAGTCTTATGAACTTATTAATTGATCTACTATCAAAGTCTTTGTGTATAATGGGTATCGTGATTTCATTGGTTCTATAGTTGATTGTTGGTTTAATTTGGGAAATGTTTGAATGCACAAAAACGTTGGTTTAACATTTGATATAGTTCTCATGAGATCAACAGTCATATCAACAGTCATATCGCTTGGTACAGGCATGTTGGACCAATGATTTCAATCCACCTTGTTGTCCTGAGTATTAATAGGATCATTCATTATGTGAGTTTCAGTTTGGTACTGTTGGAGGGTTTGGTATTCATCGTGGATAATGGTTCGTAGTTTTTCGAGTCCTCTATTTTTTCGTCTTCCCCAACATTTTTTTCAATTTATGATAGTCCCCAAACTTTGCATTTTTCGTTTCATTACAACTCGCATAGACCTCTCTCTGTTGCTCATTTTTTGGAAGCCGAAACCTACCCCATGTGATATCCATTGTATCTATTTCACAGTGGCAATAGTACTTGTTGTTGGTATCAATTTCAATGGTTGCCAAGATCTTCTATCCCATGACGATGCCATAGATGACCTAAAGGCTCACGAGTGGGATGTCTTTCTCAAGAAATTCGAAGGCTACAAACTATCGATTGCACAAGCCTTTGCATAGACTTTTGATGGTTTTAGTTCCAAGTTCGGGGATGTACAATTGGAAATAACAAAAGATTTCATAAGTAGGGCGACATGAATCCCATTGAAAGGCAAAAAGTTGTTTAAGAATGGAAAAATGAAGGATATTCCATGGAGTTTGTTCATGGTTTCCCGCAAATACATTTGTTGTCCAAAAGGTATTCTCGTTTCTTTTGTGAAACCTATATGGCATAGAATTATTTTAATTTTAAAATAGTTCATCACATGTGAAGGTCAGTATGGGATGGTTTTTCTATACCAAATTCAGTTGCTTATGTTATTAATATGGTTTGAATTGAACATGTTGTTCTACCTGATAATGAACCTTTACAAAATGTCTAAACGCTATAAGAAAGAGAGCCTGAATTCTCTGTCTAGTCTGTTTCATCATAGACTCATTAAGATCTTGTTGGTTTCTCACCTGTCGCGAATCAATGAAAATTGGAAGAGTTTCCTAAGCCAAAATGGCTTCACCTAGGTCGATGATACAGTTAGCCCACATTTAATTGTAAACCCAAATTTGGATAGATGTAACGCTCTCCTCGTTACGACAACGACTCTTTAAAAGGTAATTTTGTTTTGTGTGTGTTAAGGTGTGTGCGCACGTAGGAGTAACAGACACTCTCGACTCCACGTCGCCACCCGAAAACCAACCAGACGCAACCACGAGGTTCACCACAAGAAGATTGAAGGCACATAACGAGTAAATACAAGAAATAAATGACCATAGACATAAGGCGCACAACGCAACCATTAACGACATACTGGGTTATGCACAGTACGAACATAGAGGGAAGAATCCATAGTAGTAGATCTTACTATTTCTGCACAGGAAAGCAGGGCGTTTAATATTAGTTCTCTGCTCCAGAGAGAGAGAAGGTCAGATAGGCTATTGGTCGACTGCTCAGGCAGAAACTAGTAATCTCCATTAGGTGTGTCGCAAGAGTGGAAACCCTGCCTTTAAAGGGCCCAAGACTCTTGATACGACACTACATTCCTTACACAAAAAATAATCACACACACAGACTTATGTACTGAGGCTTCATGGAGGTGTCTACATCCCACCCAACACAAGCAGTCCAATCAACAAATTATTACAACCCAGCGTAACAACAGACAAAATGAAACCATGTCTACTAAGGAAGGCACAAGACAAGGACTCCGACCACAACAACCGTTATTATGACCGGGCACTAAATATGACTCAAGGGAAAATGGTTACTGACCACACCAAGAAAATCATACATCCAAGCACAACAATAAATAAATGAGCAACCAATCATTAATACGACAGGGCATTTATCTAAGACTCAAATGAAATTAGTTACAGACCGAAGACTCCATTTAATTTCTAAGTTCGACGAGTTACCATCCCAACCTTAATTTAAGGTACATTTAATCAGTTTCAATCCCCCTCTTTTTGAATCATCATAAATGATTGTTCTTAGTTTCCAGAACCTTACATTTATGTGTCATCGTAGCAACGAGACTTCAATAGCCTTACAATAAATTAACATTGCCCTCATCTTATTTTACAATAACTCGCAATTAAATGACAACAAATTACCTATCAAGTCGTCATTACCAAACATAGATTCTCATTTTATAATGCCATAAAGTACTACCTTTACACATTACCAACAATGTGTTTTAATGAAATTTCTCCGTACATATTATAATATCCATAGATTACAGTAAGGTGACTATGCCATTACATGACATTAAATAACTTAGCAATCGAAGTATCCACAACATTATGTTGATCTGTTCTAACCATAACATCACCTATAAATTATATTCAAGAACATTACCCTACATCAACCCTCCATTACACTACAACTACTTCCAGTACATTACACTGACAAATTACTGCATTACCATTCATTACAATCTATTTTATTACCCCCCTTTTTAACACAACATTCCTTTCATTACCTTCCAAAAGGATATATATATAACATCAAGTTCTAAGGAGGAAAAATATCATTATTCCATCATAACAATATAAAACAAGCCAGCTGTATAAATGACCACCCCACCCTTTTCAAGGAATTGTTCTTAAGTCAACTAGAACCAATAATATATTTAAAACCTTAATACATCAACATAAAATTATTATGATATTACATTTAGGTATTACGCAATATTAAAGGCTAACTAGAATGTCAAATTGATTTAGCCTTTATTCTTGTTCACCTTAGTAATCTTCTTAGACCGACAGCTACCATAGAATGAGTAAGGAGGCGCTGAACAAGGCGTTTAAGGATAATAACCAGGCATCTAAGGTAAGCGGGTTTTTTTTTCTTCTTCTTTTATTAAAGTAAAAAGTAAAGCATCAACTAAAACTACCAACGACTGTCAAGAGATGGATTCTGTCAGGTTTAGCAGGTTTCCTGCCCGTTCAACTACTTCTACACTACTATCGAGAATTTAAAGGGGAAACCTGAGGTTGAATCCGATTTAAGTAATTAAGTTTAAGGCTGAGAGCCCAAACAGGGGGTTTCCAAACCTATGGTTCACAATCAAAACTAGGAAGAAGGGACCAAGGTTTTCGCCCGAACTAAAATAGGTTAGTTAGTTTCCCAACTCGGTTATCAAGTAGAAGGATGGGTTAGGTGAAATTATCAATCTACAGTTTGGGTCCACAACTCTACCCAACCACCTGTCACGAGAATAGGACCGGTCTGGACTGTCTCGATAAAGGGAATCACGTCGAACTTCATGGGGTTACTACTAGTGCAAAGAGGAAATCTAGAAATACGCTGAAGCACGAACCACGTTCAACCCACGGCCGCCTCTCTCTCTACCAGGGTAAAATCATGGTGACTGTAAAAAGTGGACGCAGTCCTGTCGATAGCTCATAAAATAGTAAACAGGGCCGAACCCCGGCAAGGAGAACGATGCAGTATCTACCAGTTGCAACCAAACCACTCCTTCACGCTCTGGCAAGGCAACAAATTTCCGATTTTCAAATTTGAAAGAACTGGGTGAAAGGTTAAGGATTTGTTCATTTAAGTTTCTGTGGTGATAATTATGTTCAGAATTTGTCGGAAGATCCACAGTGTTGATAACATCTTGTCGTCAACGTTTTGGATCCATAGCAGGATCCATCATCAGGACAAAAAAGTCTGAGAAAAATAGTAAGAGAAGAGCCTTTATTAAATAGTGATGAGGCGGGTGAAAGAACTACGTTTGGCTGAGTGAAACCCTCGTTTTTAGGAGAAAATTAGGGTTGACCAGAGGTTTTAGTAAAAAATAATATTAATTTTATGTTGATTAAGGGATAGATTTAAATTAATGATGAAACCCTAGTATTGAGGGAGTTCATAAAATCTTAAGATAATGTTAGTTTTTGTCAATATTAATGCTATGTTAATTATAGGTTAAAATAAAGAGGTAAATCCTAAGTTTGAGGGATTTAGTGTTAATAATATTAATCTTAAGTTGGTTTAATTATAAGTTAATTTTAGGTTTAAATTATTAATATTTAAAAAAGGTTAATAAAATAGGCTAAAATTAGGTTCAAATTATTAAGGCTAAATTATTTTATGTTCAAAAAAGGCTAAATATAGGGTTGACTGAAACGTTGACCAGAGGTTTTAGTAAAAAAATATTAATTTTATGTTGATTAAGGGATAGATTAAGGTTAAATTAATGAAGAAACCCTAGTATTGAGGGAGAATATTAATGCTATGCTAATTATAGGTTAAAATAAAGAGGTAAATCCTAGGTTTGAGGAATTTAGTGTTAATAATATTAATCTTAAGTTGGTTTAATTATAAGCTAATTTTAGGTTTAAATTATTAATATTTAAAATAAGGTTAATAAAATAGGCTAAAAATTAGGTTCAAATTATTAAGGCTAAATTATTTTATGTTCAAAAAAAGGCTAAATATAGGGTTGACTGAAAAGTGAATTAGAATTAGTTTAATTTTTCAATGGTATTATTAAGGTTATGTTAGTTCAAAAATAATAATAATGTTAATAAAGTAAGTCAAGGGGATTATTAGGTTTAAGGTCGGTTTAGAAGAATAGGTTAAGTTCAAGAGAAAGAGGGTGTTAATCAAATTAAATTATGCTAATGTTAATAAAAGGGGGCAATAATACTATTAATGATGTTAATAGGTTTTGTATCATAACACTGGTAGAAGATTATACGTAGAAACCATTTAGGTTGGTATTAGGTATTAAGTTAGTTTAATAGTATTAAGTCAAAGGGGTTATTAGGTTTTTTAAGGTCGGTTTAGAAGGTTAGGTTTAAGTCAAGAAAAATAGGGTGTTAATCATTTTAATATAAGTTAAGAAGGTTGGCATTAATACTATTCATCTTCTTGTTAATTATAGGTTTTATTAATATCATATTAGTGGTAAAATATTAAACGCAGGAATCATTTAGGTCAGTATTAGAATGGGTCTGATTTTCTAATGTTAGTATAGTAGTGAAAAGGTAATATTAAAAGTGTTATTAAAGTAAGTTGACAGGAGAAAGGTTTAAGGTCGGTTTCGAAGATAAGGTTAAGTCAAGAACGGTTGTAAGTACTAGAGTTAAGAGTGTAAGGTTTAATAATGTTTTCTTTCCCGAATGAGCGGGATCCAACTGTCTCTAATCTCTAGGCCATTGTCCCTATTTAGGTTATCGGGATTTTTGATGATTTCGATAGCCTCTCTAATTCGTCTTTTAAGGAGATGGTCTTATTTAGCTAAGATTCTGGTGTCCTCTAGGCGTATATGATGCTTAGTTTTGAGAGAGTGTTCTGCTAGTGCTGAGGTGCGAGCTCGTTCATTCTTGATGTCATCACTATGCTCTTTAATCCTAGTGTTAAAAGAGCGGCATGTTTCTCCAATGTAGCATTTGCCACAGGAGCAATCTATTCTGTACACTCCTTTTAAATTGTGTTGGTCAAGCTCGTCCTTAACAGACCTCATATTCTATTTGATGGTATTAAGTGGTTTGAATGAGGTCTTAATTTCCTTCTTGTTTAGGATTTTTGCGATTTTATCAGTGACTCCTTGGATGTAAGGGAGGTAGGCGGTGAGGCTCGTGGTTTGGTTGTTTTACTGTTGAGGTTTGTTATTTTCTTTTTCCAGGGCTTTCCTAATTGCGTTCTCAATCTCTTTTTCTTTGTAACCTATATTTTTGAAGACTTTGAGAAGGTGATTTTTCTCTTGTTCTAGGTGTTCTTTATCTGAGATACTTATGGATCTCGTGGATAAGGTGTTAAGAAATCCTAACTTTTGGTTAGGGTGATGATGGGAACTGGCGTGAAGGTAGTTTTTGGTGAAGGTAGTGATCGCAGCTGGCAAGGGTGATTCTGGGTGTAACCCTTCACAGAAGCAAAGGCAAGTCGATAGGTTTTAGTGTGGAAGGCGGGGGCGAAATGATATGATCTACATACAGTGGAAGGGTGGTCGTGGTTCTCAATGCCATACTCAACAGTCTGCACAGGGACACACCACTGACTAGAGATACGCTGTAAATTTGTTAAGAGAATGCTGGGTAAACCACCCCAACCGAGGAGTGACAGAAGGATAGTTAAACTGAAAGGAAAACGCAGAAAACCAAAGAAATTCGCAGACCTATGGGATGCGCAAGTCGCCCATCTTACCCATACAAGAAACGCTTTAATAACCCAACTGAACCCCAGACAATGTCTGGACTGGCAGGGAGGATGGTTTTTACAACTACACGGTGTAATTAAAGGACTGAGGGTGAGAACGGAGCGACCAGCTTCAGCACTGGGTAAAAACATGTAAATCCTTACCACGAGTCAGGTTAATGAAACCAATAGTGAAGAAAATGGCTGACACAGTGTTAACCCAACCCGGTACCATTTTATTTGCAGATAAATTAATCTTTTGTGTTGAAGATACAGGCATAAGAAATCACTGCCCATCGAAAGTAACGCAGCCAAGATTCGTTATGGAGTTTTCAATACAACAGTAGATACCACAGTTCAACTACAGGCGTAAATAATTTAATTCATCCCTTCCATCCATATGTAATCCGTTTAATAGAAATCATATCACATTCTAAACTACTAAAATAGAAATCATATCGTAGCCTTATCTTCCGCTTCGAAGATGACCACGCGCTCTTGCAACTCCTGCTCCTTGCCGCTCCTGCTCACCAACCGTAAAGACTACACCGGTACCTCCCAGCCAATGCTAGGGGTACTCTGCTTCCCCCTTAGTCCCCTGAGCCGCAAAGGGGCCACACACAGTCCAGATAGTATACCTAGCTTCCCAGCTCGCCTCCAAGGCTGAGCTACCACTCTAATACAGCTGAGAAAATCCCAACTCCTCACAAGCAATCCGTCCAGTTTCCCATTTCGGCAGCATAACAATACCTAATAGCTCTCCCCCCCATTTTCCCCCTTCCCCCTTTATTTTTATGGAGTCTGAAATCCTAAATCATTTTTTAATTTAAGTTTTAATGAAAAACCCTCAAAATTTCTCTGTCTTACAACTGTCACTCATCCCCCCACCCTTTTCCACAATTAATTTCTTTAAATTATTATTTGTCTATGTTTCCCTTTTTACTTAGTTTCCCT
>CBVK0100408715.1:0-11800 GCA_900067695.1 Picea abies | reverse complement strand
GAGACATATTACTGTATTAAATTAAATATGAAAGAGAGATTACAACCTGATCCTTGATGTCGTAAGGTCCCTTCCAACTGTCCTTTGTTCCCCACACACTTCTTGCTCCAAGGATTCTGAGACCATAGATCTGATAGCTACTCACAATCTGTCTTGACAAAGCAAATCTCAAAGCCACTCCAACCAAGCTAATAATTCCAAGCCAACCAAAAGCTAACTTTCTCCATGAGAATTCCTCTCCTTTTATAATTTGAAGAGGATAAGGTGAGGAGGTTAGGATGATGCCACTAAATCATGAAAGCGAGTAAGATCCAAACCATTCGGATGCCACCTCACCATAGAAGCTTCCCCTTCTAGAAGATTTGAGAAAACGCTCATTTTTCCCACGTGCTGGAATGTTCACACCCTAGCTATAGAGCAACCTGCGAACACCTCACACCCTAGCTATAGTGCAACCTACGAGAATGGGTCATTCTCGCACCCTGCCTATATAGCAACCTGCGAACATCCCTTTTTATAAGGTTTTTACATAGGAAAATGCAACTTCTAACTTCTTTTCTCAGGAAAAGTTCTTCTCCCTTCTCTCTTTAGGAACTCAAGCCACTGTGACCCCTCTGAAGGCAACAGATAGGTTTACATCATTAACAATCATAGGGATGACAGAAATAATGTGTAACAAAGAGAAGAAGTCTCACCCAAAGTGCGGCTAAGAAAAAAGGATAGGGAAGAGCAAGGAGAATACTTAGGTGGGTTCATAGAACCTTCAAGATTCACCATGATCTTGCATGAGACAACTAACTACAGAACAGGTCGGAGCTCATACACACGGGAACTGAAACTACTTAGGTTGTGAAAAGCATTCATGCATAGAAACATCATGTGGAACTTATGAAGCATAAAGAAGTATTGTAAAGATACAATGCAGAAGTATAAACACAAAATGATGCAACATATTTTGAAATTTTGGATCCTTCTTCATATATTATTTTCATATATTTCTCAGTTACAACCTCAGAGATAAAAAGTAGTGCTTTGTTACAGAATCATGGCTCTGGACCCATGTCACAGAGCTCTATTTCCCAAAATGGTGTACAGATTACATTTACAGAACTCAAACCCGACTTCTCAACAATAGAAAACAACAAGAAGACAACAACCCTCTTACAATCATGATCGAACCCTTTACAATAATATTCATCCCTATATATAAGATAAGTCATTTCTTATGGCTTTGAGCTCACATGCTTTCTTGTTCTGTTCCAACTTCTTTTTCCTTGTTGGCATTGCATTTTCATTTTGACAACTGATTTCTCTTACTTTTCCTTGCTCTGTTGTCCATGTTCTTATGTAGCTTGTGCAACTTGTTATCACTCCAAGAAACTATTTAGGGTTGTAGACTAAAGATGCTTGGTAACTTAAGAATTTGATAATTAGATATACTTGGATCAATGGGATAACTCAATGGCTAATGAGAAGAACAACTTATCATGCATTTGAATAAGACAATGTTTTTAGAAATCAATGATCAGACAGAGTAATTGAAATAGGGTATGAAGAACACTAGTCTAGATAACCAAGTACAACCATGTTTAGGGTCATACAAGATAGTAAGAATTCCTTTAATTCAAGTTCATGAGATTAATAAGAAGATAACAGTTTTTAGAAGCCGAGCTAAACTGAAATAAAGTACAGAATAATGAAATACATGAATAAATATGACATTGACAGCAAAATAAGACTATGATTCTATTATCAAGATAAGAGTCTTAGTACAAGAGAAAAATGCATCCAAGATTGAACCTTTATTTCATCTCATGTCTTCATCTTTATAGTTTTTACAATACAGTATTCAGATCCTGAAAGAGTGGATCAGAAATACTAAATATAGAAAGACAAAAACTAGATTACAAAAGATAAGGAATGATCCTCAAAATGAGGTCGATTCTACATTTCATGGTCCTCAGATTATGTAGAGTCCTTGTGCAGTGCAGATAAGCCTTCGACTCTTGAAGAAGAGGAAATTCGAATTTGCCAAGTCTAGAAATAAAACCCTAATTTATTTCCCCCCAAATAGGTGCCAAATCAACTTGAACACCTCCTCTAACTCCTTTACATCAAAATTGGATCCTAGATTGGACATTATAATTCAATATCCATCTTTAGAAATCATTTTCAAGAGGCTTGGTTGAGAAAAACTTCGATCTGGGCAAAAATACTCTTTCTCTAGCCATCTCAGGTTTCACCAGCTATTTCGCCTTAAAATTTTCTAGTTAGTTGGTGAAAGATCTGCTTTTCATCAGCTAACTGGTTATAATTTCCCCTTTTGTGCTGGTGAAAGCTCTATTTTGGTCAAAAAAAATCTTTGAAATGGGTATACATATGCATAAATGAATTCCATCGAATTGTGTAACTGCAACCTAGAAATATGGAACCGATCTTCCCTATTTAGAAAACAACCTTTAACATGTTTATTCCTGACCTATTTATGAGGAGATCCATAAAGATTGCCACCTATTTCACTAACTGACCATTGTCTTCCATAATGATTGCATGTCCATTTAACCCCTTGTTTAAGAATATCTGCCTTGTGTGAATAGATTTCAGCAAGAGGAATTCCCAGCCATCCCTTCGAGCCATCTATCCCTGCCTCTATCCCTTCGAGATCAAACATCTGCCTCTATCCCTTCGAGCCATATATAGTGCATTCATAGATTTGAATTGTGACTCAATTTTTATGTATCTTTCATTATCTTGGACTCACGAAACCCAAGCAAACCCCTGGAAAGCAGTGCAACAAACCTTAAAAGCAGTTGAGAAATTTTAAAGAGTTTTCATGTTGCTCGCCAAATAGCTTGACACCCTGGGGAAATAAAAAAAATGGTTCTTTGATAATCTTCAATGGTATTTGCAGCCTCCTGAGATTTTTTCGATGGTGATATTTGATGACAGAAACCCTTTATAATACCTTATGGTATTCTCTGCAATGAGCTCCAACAATAAAGAAGGTTTTCCATGTCATTGTATCAAAAAAAATTATGGATCCTCATCACCAATTTCTTGATTCATTGTTAAAAATTGTACTCATAGCCAATCTTTCCGCCCATGATTATTTCTTTCAAAATATTTCATTGACTGCTCTGCCTCTTGTAAACCAGTGGAAGAAGTGATAATTTTACAATGACTGTGCCTTGATAACCATCTCTTGATTTCCAATACCCCCAATCAACCATCCTTTTTTTTTTCCAGTGAATGCATTTTGAATAATAACTAATGGTGGCCATAAAAAAAAAAAATTGATTGTTTTCCATTTCTTCAGGTTCTGAAAATGACTGGTATGATTCTTCATGATCTGGTGAAGAGGCATAGCTCCATCCCAATAGGACACATAATGCTGTATACAATCCCAAGTGTTCTGATCACAGCACAGGATTTGGGGCATTGTATGCATGCATAACAAGGTTGTGAGTATCCATAAAATCTTTGTATTGACTCATAATTTCCTGGACTGTCGATTTGTTGAATGAAATATATCCAAATCCTGCAACAACAACCTGAAATATACAATATTTTTTGCCTTTCGATGCGTGATTCCTTTCTCTACAAAGCTCCTTCCTTATGGCCTTTCTCACATACGGCCTGGTGCATGTATTTATTTAAAAACTATGTAGGGGATTGATAACATATGGAGAGAAGAAGACTCAGCGCTTTTCATTAGGTTATGATCTGCTGCATTGTATAATTTTAGCCTATGACTCGACTGGAGAGTTAACTTGTGACTTGGTGCGTTGGCCTTTGACATGTGGACTAGTTTATGTATTGGTTTGTGGCTTGACTTATGGACCTTCAATATCTTGTTTGAAGCTAAAAACCATAAACAACCATACAACCTAGAGACCTTAGGTATACTCGAACATATATATTTCTTTGTCCATAATATGAGGTATAAAATATAAAAAACAATGATATATTTTTTATGTTTTGTAATCTCTATAGCATAGACTAGGGAAAAATGAATGACATTTTATTTGTATTCTTGTATGGCAGGTCCAGAGGCATAAAACCAAAGGATTTTTGAGAAAATTAATCAAGCAGGAGCTTGATGAACACTATGGAGGTTAAGATACTGGAAATGAACTAAAGAAAACGATAAATCATTTGAAGAGTGATGGAAATACTCATAAAAAATACTAGTGTGTTTTTTATCTCTAACACAACTCATACTAGACCAAAACTGGAATTGTAGTCCTTCTTGTGTAGCTTCTCATCCAAAAACGAAGAGCCCAACAAAGATTGCATTCCCATTCAACTTCATTTGAGCACTTGCCAGAGCCACGCACACGTTTTCCATGGTCGGTCCACATTCTTTGAAGTGCTCCATGATTCTCTCCTCTGAAATCCTCTATTCTTCGCACAGCTAAATGATAACGTCTTGCACTTCTCTAAGTTGTTTCTTGAGCCAATTTGTATTCCCTTCTTGGCTTTGTGACGTTGATGTTTCAATAGTCCTTTCTGTTAACTTCTTCCTCAACTCTCTTCTCTCCTGGTACAACTCAACAATAGCGAGTTGTGCTTTCTTTAGTTATTGCAATGGATCCTGAACCTCCATGCTTTCAGTGCCCAACCTTTTCCATCTTTAATAGATTTCTTGGCTTGAACCTTCGACAAGTTCTAACCAAAAAATGCATATGAGTAATTTCTCAACAACGGATTAGGCATATGATTCATTTGGAGCTTGGGTCTCATCGGGCTTCTTGATTAGCCTTGGCCTATCTATTTTCAAGGGTACTAGTTGTTGGGGTGGTGAATTTTCTATTGTCTTTCCATTTCCTGTAGCCCCCTCTATTCCTGCCTACGCACTATGAGATGTTGTTTCCCCCATGGGTAGAGGGGGATCTCCTTTGGGGTCTCTGGGGATGTTGACTGAAAACATAAAAAAGTCCTATTCCTTTCCCAATCGTCTCAATTCCTTGACTACAAACAATTTGATTAATGAGATATGGGATAAGTTCTTCTCCAGCTAGTTTGCTTCAGCCTAGATGTTGTCTGCCATTCCTCCTAGAATTTCGTGCAAGAAGAAAGGTAAGTTCAAGGGCATATTCCCTATGAAATGCATCAACAACTTGATGTGATGTGGGTATATTATGTCATACCTTCTTTCACAGGTTAAATACCTTCTAATCACTTTCAGGAGTTTCTGAAAAGGCTCCCATAAATATCGACTCAGAACACCCACTCTAATTTTCCCATTCAATAATTTTGGTTTGATGAATTCTTCATAGCATAGTGTGTTTAAAGGCATGCCCTAAGACCCCCTTTCACCACGTGGAGAGATCTTCATCGCGACTGATAGAGTTTCCTCTATCAACCAAAATGTGATTCCTGCAATGACCGCGCAAAACCCATTAAATCTGAGTGTGAATTGTTCATCTAGTTTCACATTGTACCCTTAGATTTTCTCGCAATAGTGCATGCATCCGACTTGTTCGAAAGATGCCCTAAAATTTGGATCTTCATTGATTAACACCAAGTCTTGAGGCTTGGGCCTCACATATCTACCACCCTGTGCCTTCTTCCTTATGTCTTGGGATGTTGTCATGATGCAAACATGTATTTGTTCCATGTGCGCAGCAATGAAGGATGGCACCCTCTTCATGCAGAAAATGGAGATTGATATGCCTTGAAGGGACCTCTCTGAGGTGCAATGGGAGAAGTTTTGTGCGACAAGAAAAAATAAGTCTAGGATTTTAGTGCATAGACACTAGGTTCTATGAATACTTTAGGTGCAGGAACAGGTCAATGTTGTGATAGTGATAATGATACGCTCATCACAGTAGGGAAGTGCGATAGAAAATTCAGGCGTGACAAGGAAAAACTATGAGGATGAAAGGATGAATGTGAGAGGAACCTTTACCTGACATACTAGCTTGTGGAAAACTCCAACAGGATCTGAACCATGAGTGAAGAAGGAGGAAACATGACAATCTTGATTGACTAGGTTCACATCATAGTTGATGAAAATTGGCTTTCACATAGTTAAAAGACCCAGAGCTTGTAGGAAAAATCATAGACAACACATAAAATCGGATGGTAAAGGAGAAATATGCAGGGTGACTGGAATTTATAATTGAACGGGCGAGTGATGGAATCATGAAAGAGGACATTGAATCCATGGTGACGATGAGTTTTGAAGCAAGCTAAAGATTTGTGCAACACACTTGCGATGGGTACACTTCGGAGTGTGCCAAGTACAGATTATAAGAGTTTCATAGTATATGTGATATGTGTCATTGTTTCATGGAAACCTGCACAAGAGATATAGCTAAAGAATTCACAAACAAAGCTTATCAAGAAAAGGAAGAGAGATACATAATGAAGAATGAGAATCAATGCATATTATGATCTTATCAATGAGTGAGTGATCTTCACTCATATAGGCAATGACATCCTATAATTAGGAATGCATGCATAATAGTGATGGTCTAAGATTAGAAATTCTAAAATAGAACTAGTCAGTTAACTCCCAATGAACTAGTGTTACTCCCACTAAACTAGTGTGCCGAAAATATAAATTTCTCCAACACCCCCCTAAACATCACTATGGAGTAAAATATGAGTCTCATCTATTAGGCCATATTACGTACTCATGTACAATGAAACTAATGAACACTCACTAAAAGTGAGGAAAGAGGGAAACCCACGTGGGAACAAAAACACCCCTCAAAAGACGATGTATCAAAAAAAGAAAATGATAGTTGTTAGGTTAACTGTGTTCTTCACTACAAGATGATCCTGCAAAGTCTAAAACTTATGCTCACTAAAAGTCTTCGAGAAGATGTAGAAATATTTATGGATCTGATGAAGTCCTTTGGAAACCTGTCTAGCCTTGTACCTCTTGATCCTTTGGACCCATCTGCACCTGAAAATATTCCTTTCTGGTGGAACTGGAACCAGATTCCAAGGTTGATTCTGTAGGAGTGAGTCATACACATTATGCATGGTTGCTTTCCATAATGGATTTCCCACAACCCTAATGTAGGTTTGTGGATTAGTAGATTTAACCATATAGCAATGCATGGACATCATAGGTTCTAAAGTTGGAAATGCATGAAAAGGCTCCTCATGCTGAGATCGAGTCCTCCTCAAATCCAATGGATTCCCTGAAAGGTTTCTTTCTTCCTAAAGTGTGGTATGTGCCTTCTTGGGCATCTGTTGAAGCTTCGGCATTGGGTTCTTATCTGGATGTACTACCTTCTTATTTCCATTTATAGAATCTGAGTGTATGGAATCATCTCTAATGTATGAAACTAATGAAAGCACAAGAGTATATGCATGTTTCACTGGAGGTGCATGCAAAGTATTGTTCTTATGTGTAAGTAGAATAGAGGATTCATCATAAAAAAACTTAGTGAATTTGTACAACCTTGACTTGTGATCCACCTCACCAATTGCAATAATGGAATTGTCATGCATGCCAATTACTGAAACTGAATCTGATGTAAATTCAACCTTTTTACCTTTTTTAGTGATCTGATAAACTGAAAGCAGATTCATAGAAAGATTTGGAACATGTAGAACATTCTCAAAAATATCATTGTGGAGTTCCACTCTCCCTTCTCCTACTACTGCTACTAGAGTATCATTCCCCCATGAGAATATGGCTTCTTGAGCATGGACTCAAAGAAGAGAAAACTTCATCTTTCACTGACATATGATGGGATGCACCAGAATCTATAATCCATGAATCAGATGAGGACTTAATTGCAACTAGAGCATTATGATTACCTTTCTTAGGAGCAAGATATTTTTCCTTCTTCTTGTCTCCCTCTGGAATGAAGTTTCCAAGGTTGTTCTGTTGAAGTGCCTATGCCATGAGATTGATTTGTTTCTTCATCCATGTGGATTCTTCATGATTCAGTTTACTACAATAAGTGTGATGTTTTCCCTTCTTCTTCTTCTTCTTATTCTTCTTCTTGGAATCTAAAGAGTCTTTGGAACCTGAAGAATCATTAAAGGGTTTGCAATATCCCTACTTCTCGTTCTATTTAAATGACCTTTTTCCATCATGCATGGTGAGTGAATGTGCTTTGGGATCTTTCATTAGGCCCATCTATATAATTTTTGTCTTCTCCTGTGCAAGAGACTTAATGAACTGAGCCAACGTAGGCATTTTCCAATTTGTTCCAAAAAGACATCTGCCAGAATGGAAATTGGAGACATATACAACATATTCTGGTCCTAGCTTGGCCAAGATTGTTAGAATAAGTTGTTTCTTAGCCACCGAAACTCTGATACCATGTAAAAATTCCAGGTCCTATCAACTTTCCTTCTTGGTCTGTCTTTGAACAAAGGAAGGCTCTAAGTTTCACTATCTTCTTTTTTCATTTTCTTTTGTTTTATAATAGCCAACAGTTTGAATACTTTCAAGCTGATTTGTTACGGTTATGTTCTCAATTTGGGTGCTCTAGCATGTCGTTTTTGTCATACAAATTAGTACATGCAACTCAAATAAACATAACATACCTAATACATCATTTACAATTGATTATGAACATATCTAAGAACTAATATCATGCATTTGTAGACACATATATTTTTGGTCAACATGACCCTAGACAAAACCCCCCCGGGAAAAACCAGTTTGAGATCTATGTGTATATATGAAGAAATCAAATGAAGGGTTACAGTAAACACAATACAAGATAGAACCTAATACAATATCAACTCCAACAGAGAAGATATACAAGCTTAAATCCACAAAATGCGCCCCAGAATGGTGCGCCCCTCATGCAAACTGCCAGAACCACTAAATCTGCTCCAACTGCCAACTGTGATGTCATATCAGAAAACCCCTCCACAAGAATGAATCTCTAGTAGAAGTCCTCACTCTGCAACTAACCTCACTACAATCTGATGGCTAGATATCCTACCAGGAATGAATCAGTCTGCTAAGCTAATGTGCCCCTCTCAAATGTAGAATAGCTCCAGTAAATAAATGAAGCAAGTTGCTCCAAGCCTCCCACAAGGAATGCTAGCGGCCTCCCTCACAAATCCTCATGCAACTAATCTCATATCCATAGCTCAATTTCTCCTCTCACAACAAGAAAACCTCTCCATGAAGAATGTGCCCTCCTTAGACCCTTTGCACCCTCTTAGACCAAAATTAGGAAACCTAGAGATCAATGGTGGAGATTCAATCTAATCAATGGTTGAGATCTCCCCATGCAACCCTAAATCATAAACCCACTTTTGTGTTAAGTTTCCTAAGTCCACTTATGTCTCCAAATTCACCTCTTTGTGAATTAATAATCACTTTATGCCAAAAGTGACCAAATTTCATGACCAAATTTCACTTTAACCAAAGTCAAAGTGAAAATAGACAAAAGTACAAGGTACAAAGTGTCATGTCCTTCCCTCATGTGCTAAGGAGGTCAAAAGCACATGGGGAACACATCCCAAGGTAAAAATATCAACAGTTAGCACACCCCAATCAAAATGGATGGACTCATAACTTGGAGGGGGTTCCACGGGAGAAGGAGGAATAGCCCCCGGCATGGTAGATTCTGTATCAACGAGAAAAACATGGGCAATATCAGGTTTACACTCTAGCGGGAGAGTAGGATCAACCGATGACGAGATCAGATCGACCACTTGGGTTGCATTCGCCAAGGGGAGAATGGGGTCAACAGATGGAAACAGAGCGACCACTTGGGTGACACTCTCTAACAAGAGAGGGGGATCGAACAAGGATGGGATCGGATCGATCACTTTAGTTTCACTCTCTGAGGGGAGAGCGGGATTGGCCAAGGATGGTATCGAATCAGCCACTTTGTCAACTGTTTCAACTAAGGATGTGACCGGATTGACGACATGATCAACCAGATTGACCGGTGAAGGGACCAGAGTGATCATTCCATCAACTATAGGGGGGTCAAGAGTAATCTTGTGATAAGCAACTGGAAGTTGAGGCTATGAAATAGTCATGTCTTCTAGTAATTTCGAGGCTTCATCCATACGAGGTAAAAGGTGAGTGAGATGACTCCTTTTTCATAACATGCATGGGAACTTGACTCTACTTCTCTTCTTCCCAATGGTATCTTGACTAGTCGACGAGAATTCATCAACATGTTGCTTAGAGGCTAATGACATGGGTTGGTGAGGATGTGTAGACCATGCTTCTATAACCTTGGATAGACCAAGGCATTCCTTAAGAATATGGCTAACTTTACAAATCCTGCAAGGGTACTTGGGATTACAAGTTGTTTGGGTGATCTTGACATCATCAACACTCCCAGCACGATTAACAATAACTGGTTTTTTTCCAACATGTTTGACAGTGGTTGGAGGTTTTGACCCTTGTTTATATTTCTTCTTGTTAATGTTTCTTTTCTTCTTCTTCTTATTCATGGGGTTACTAGATTCAAAACTTTCACTCGACAAAGAAGATGAAACAGAAGGTGACCTTGCAAGCAAAGAAGGCGAAGAATACCTTACTGGTGAAGAAGGTGAAGAATACCTTACTGGTGAAGAAGGTGAAGAATCAACATGAGGTTGATGTTCTTGGAGGGAAGTTCTTACGACCAAAGAACTTACTGCATTCGGGAATACCTGAGTGGAAAACAACCATACCGGTAATCCAATTGTGAGACCTAGAAGGCTCAAATTAGCGATGTGAGGAGGACCAATGTTTCCATAAGAAGGAAAAACAAAAGGTTCCCCTGGAAAAGGGGTTTCTTCATTAGTCATTCCAGGAACTGAATCCATTAAAACAGAGGTCCAATTTAGAGTCCACTAGGGAAAACAAACAACACACGCTAAAAATATAGTAAGAAAGAAATCAAACGAAACCTTCTCACAATAAACGCACTAGTTGGTGATGAAATCCAACGTCATGAGAACAAAGTAAGAAGGGGTTGAGATAGAGTGGGTGGAAAAGTTACGTTGACAACTTTCTTAACGGACTTACACCCTGGTGCAAGATCCCACACATAATCGTGGGTATACCCTCCAAGGAGCCCGATTGAGTTTGGCCAATGTCGATTCCAGGTATCATGAAGACTTGCCCCTCCATAGTCACCTTGTGTAAAGACCCTAAAGAGAGGCCACTAAGGTTACCAATCACTACAGTCATGCCTGGGGGAACAGTCGACAGTCTGATCCACGTGCAAGGGTAGGGTATCTAGCCCGAAATCAACTTGAAAGGATTCCACTCATCATTGTGGGTATACCTCTCAAGTGACCCCCATAATACATGCAAACTCTACACCAAGACCAACAAAGCAGGGTGAGTAACTCTGCCAGTCTCAATGCGACCTTGTGATTGACCCTCGTGTTAGAAGGGATTCCCAGGACAAAATGTAATAAGTGGATTTAACTGCTCCCTAACTCAAGATTCTATGTTTGTTTGCAACTTTGGAAAGTTATCTTTCACACCTATTCCAAATCCCTACAACAAATCTAATGTAGGTTTGCTACCAGAAAGTATAAAAAATGTCTAATCAGTTTTTATAAGCACTTTATTTTATGGCTGTTGTTACTCAAGAGGAAAATGGCGTGGACAATATGGTGTTTTGACCGACTCAAAAATTATGCAAATAGATGAAGATGCAATATTTTCATTTCGATGAAATCTATGCTACGAGAAGGAGAAAACATTTATCATTCCCATATGCACGATGTCCCAAAATTTATTAAACTCATCAATATAAAGATTCTCAAGAAATGAGAAAAATGTACTATACACCAATGCACAATCAAAAAATGCCAAGAATCATGCAATTTCGCTACTTCAAATGCAAGGATG
>CBVK0100408714.1:0-11427 GCA_900067695.1 Picea abies | reverse complement strand
CAAGAAATTAAATCTTTTTGTTTCAAAAATTTCACTAAAAGCAATAATGAACTTTCTTAAAACAAAGAAACCCAAACTAAAAGTTTTCTTTTAAAGCGAACTATTCAGAAGAAATCTGATCTTTCCCTAAACAATTCTAAAGAAAACACACGCTTTGTAATTGAAAGACGCTCAAAGCAAGAGACTAATCCTTCAAAACCAAACAAAGCCAATGTGGCTAAAAGTAACTCAAAGAATGTCAAGAAGACTATAAACAGATCAATATAGGCTCCAAAAGCTCAATCCAGCTGATCAAAGAAAAACTGGGTCATCAAAAGATGACAACACCCAATCCAAAAAAGTTTACAAACAAATTCGTAGCCTAGCAGTAGAGTACAGTGTGAGAATTAGGTATTCTCGCAGGCTAGACACTGGTAGGGTGCAAGAAGTTCGCACTAGATCTAACAGCAGGGTGCAAAAATCAATGGTTTTTGTAGGCTATAGAGAGCTACAGTGTGATAATTTATGTAATCAAAGAAAATTTTGAAAAAGGACAGGGAATCTAAGTGAACCTCTAGATCCAGAGAGTTTGGATGGATGTCCCACAGACTTAGAAACCAAAAAACAAACAATCAAAGGAAGGGAAACTAGACTAACTAGGAAACAAATTGTTCCTCGGTGGAATTGCCAATTTTGTTATCGGATAAATCGGTAGGTACGGACACTAACTGATCTCCCTAGATCCACCTAGATCTAGAACAAAACACACCAGAACATGACACTTTCCCTAAGTTTTAGATATTGAATTTACTAAATAAAGAAGGATGGGTGACATATTGTTTAAATGCTTCTTCCTCTCGCCATTGCCATCCTAGCTCCATTCCAATGCTCATACAATGATGAATCTGCAGAAGAATGCAACCAACCAAAGTGATAGTAATAGCATCAACTCAATATAAACCTATGTATGTGATCAAGGAATCATACAATAAAACACAACAAGCTTTATAGGAAAGAATCATATTATTGTATCATATTAAATGTGAAAGGGAGATTACAACCATGGCCTTGATGTCATAAGCAACTGTCCTTCATTTCCCACACACTTCCACTCCAAGAATTCTAAAAGCATAGATCTGATAATATTCACAATCTATCTTAACAAAGATAAAACTCAAAGACACTCCAACCAAGCTAATAATTCCAAACCAAATCCAACTTAGCCCTTCTCCATGAGAGCTCCTCTCCTTTTATAAGATGAAGAGGATAAGGCAAGGAGGTTAGGATGATCCCACTAAATCATGAAAGCGAGTAAGATCCAAACCATTCGGATGCCACCTCACCATGGAAGTTTCTCCTTCTAGAAGATTCGAGAAAACGCTCATTTTTCCCACGTGTAAGCATTCTCGCACCCTGCCTATAGAGAATACTGCGAAATCCTCACAACCTAGCTATGATGTAGCCTGTGAGAATCAGGCATTGTCACACCCTAGCTATAATGCAGCCTGTGAACTTCCTTTTTTATAGGGTTTTTACAAAGGAAAATGCAACTTCTTTTCTTAGAAAACATTCTTCTCCCTTCTTTCTTCAGGAACTCAGGCCACTGACCCCTCTGAAGACTACAGATAGGTTTACATCATTAATGGTCATAGGGATGACAAAAATAATGTGTAACAGAGGTCCTCCAAATCTGTCCAACTCAATGGAAATCCTTACTTTTCTCCTTGGGGGAATTCGACCCAGATGATACTAGACTCATCACATTTGATCTAGATAGTGAAGAACCTTTTCTTCCCACTTTGGTATCTTTCCAGATACCAGTCAAGATTCATAACATCATGGTTCATTGGTGTATCATTGATGAAGGCGCATCCACATGCATCATGTCCAAACCTGTATGGAAGAAACTTGGCTCCCCTGAGCTAGTACCATTCACCATCACTTTAAGATCTTATGATGGTCGACCATCCTCCCATGAAGGGCTCTTTCAAAATGTCCCCATTGAACTTGGGGCCAAAACCATCCTCATCGACATTGAGGTTATCAATGCCCTGCTCGATTACAATATCTAGTTTGGACGTAGCTACATGTATGCTATGAAGGCAATGGCCTCTTCTGTGTTTCGAACGATAATGTTCCCCCACAACGAGAAAATCATCACCATCGACCAAATTTCACATTACAAACCTAACCACTCTGCCAACATCGATAACATCCTACCTCTTGTTCACACTAGTTTAATGCTTATTCACTCATTGACATGGGCCTCGAAGTTTTCAAGGTCCCATCCTTGCTGGTGGAATACCTTGGAGCACCACCTCTCATACATCCTTCAACACAAGTGTGTGGCATATATTCTAATGGCATTGACACCAGAGACACCATTCCTCCCAATGAGGCCTCTCCACACCTCGATGTCCCACCAGTTGAAGAAATTCTACCTGAGGAATTACCTGAGAACCCTACTACACCACTTATCCCATATTTCCCTCTCCCTAAGGGGAAAATCTTGGTTTGGGAGACA
Organism: Picea abies; assembly: GCA_900067695.1. NCBI lineage: Eukaryota > Viridiplantae > Streptophyta > Pinopsida > Pinales > Pinaceae > Picea > Picea abies. Next base: position 8,924 of record CBVK0100408714.1, on the reverse strand, counting down.
ATCCCCCAAGCCATCACTCAAATTTCCTTCTTCTATCCCCCACCAGGAGTACAATAATTTCAGGTAGCCATAATGCTTACCCTTCCCAACATGGTTCTCGCCATCCCTGTATGTATCTACACCCAACCGTGATGGTTACTCATCCATATCTCCTTCCTCGGTCAGAGGGAATCCCGATGCAGATTCCAGTACTAACTTTGACCACACCACCCTCGACCCCAATTTCTAGCACCACTGCCACAACTGGGGACATAAGGAAGAAGAAAGAGCCCACCCCTCCACTTCCTCCCTGAATTCAACATCCTTTCTCACTACGTGAAAGAGAGGGACACCCCACTAATAGATGTCCTTCTCTTCCCGAGTTACGCAATATGATCCAACTCCCTCGAGAAACCACATCTCTCGCCACTTCACCAAGCACCTCTAGTACTACTACATCGTCCCCTACTACAGGTAGTAAAGGGATGCAAACTAAATTTTCTTGTGCCATTTGTTTAGAATATGGACACTACACTCATAATTTCCCAGCTCTACCTCAGTTTCGCTAGACATTAACAACAGTATGCCAAACATTTCAGCAAGAGCCCCCTCTACCACCACTTTCAGGTACCCACGTCACTGACATTCAGTATGTATCTACTGCAGTCCCCGAATGGATGAGATGCCCTTAATGTCTTTGTGATTCACTTTATCATTTCACATACCAGTGTCCTTTGATTGTTGAATACCAGCGTCATCGATTAACCCTTATTCAAAATCATTTGACCACCTTACCTCATACGATGCAAGTTACTTCCCCTATCCATTCTCCAGATACTATCAACATCACTTTCCCTGAACATGAGTCACTTCCCACCCCTCCATGGTTTATAAATAGACTGTATGAGGATAGTCCCCCAAATCCTCCTAATTCTACGGTTCATTTCCCACAGGAAATCTTACCCCCTACCACAGTTTATCTCCCATAGTGTTTGGACATTTCGTTTATGAAAAATGAGCCATATCAACATACTTATCGCATCCCCTCTACATCCTCACCAATTGAGATCAATAACACTTACCCATTGATGGTTCCCCCTATCACCTCCTAGGATCCACTGTATTCTCGCATTTTCCACTGTGACGAAGACATCTTGGAGGAACTGAATACCCCTAATTTCCTTTGGAATATGCTCCATCATCGAGCACTTTTCCTCTCACAAGATGTATTTCACTCACCTGATCAGTAGCCCCAAGCTACCATAATCTTCCAAAACACCTCACAACACTCTCTCCAAATCACCAATAATGTCAGTGCAAATGAGGTGTCATTGTGGGCCCACCATCCATATATATTCCCCTTTTCCCAACTTCCACACTCAGCTACAGGAGCCTAGAGCCTCTGTTTCATGATCCATGTTCAGCCACGGGATCATGGTCCCTCCATCTATACAATCATGTTCCCTGGGTCACCATCTGAACTTGGCCCTAGGGGAGCATTTTCTCAAGCCACATTCAAGTACACATACTCATATTCAAAATTATCAAATAATTGTTATATGTTCTTTATCATCATATATTGTTCACGTCGGGTATTTGGTTTTAATGTGTGAAGGTACTTGGTTATCAAAAATAGTGCAACCCCTTCAGGTATATGTTCAACACTGGCATGTAATCATTCCCTCTGAATATCAATTGCATCTCCCAGTCACACCCTCCGACGTTCACCTTTAGGGTCCCTACATCCAGCTTTGCAGTACCATCACCTCTGTTGCATTTTGGTATTGTGATCAGGTAGCACTCTCCCCCACATGAGTTGTCCCATTCATATTTCTCTTTGGTACTTTGACACTCATGCCTCTTTCACCCCCTAGGTATGGGAGTCCCGATAGTCTTATTCACTACTGAGAATAATCCACATACTTCTTCTCATCATGTTGCTAGCTTTCCCAATGGAATCCTAGGATATATCATCTTAGTTCTCTTTGAATGCGCATCTGTAGTATCCTTAACCCTCCATTTCATCCACAATCAGTTTTCCCATCTACAGATTTCACTCCATTCATTTACCTCATACATAAACCCATCCATTAGCCCCCCACCCTCCACCAGTTCTCTTCACAACTTGTTGCCTCACAGGCCAAGCCATCTCGCACTGGGGCACCCATTTCTATATCTGTATGCTCATCCCAAATTATTCTTTATTTATTTGGTAATTGTAAAAATCCTTTATTTCCAGCATTTCCTTAGCTTTTTGTCATCACCTTTGACGACCTTCTTTTTTTGGAAATTCAACCCATGTCACCCTTGGTTAGGGCATCCACTCTCCTTTACTCATTATGACATTGTTCATAAGCCCTGAGTATCCCACAATCCATTTACCCCTGATCTCTGAGTTTTTCCACTTTGTCACACCTCTGGTACAATTTAACCCAATGTCTAGTCATCCCCTTGACACTAGATACAGTTTTACGGTTGTTTCCAATCATCCTTCAAACATACCCCCAACCAAGGATAGTCTTGAGTCTCATCACATCTTGACTTCGTTCATGTTCCCTATCATTTCTTGATCTTATCTCCATGTATTTCATGAAGCCCTTTGCTTCTTGGAGTTGTGTCTCCTTTTCTGTCGACATCCACACAGTTTCCAGAAGTGTGACAATATCTTCACTCTCATTACCTTTACAATGAGGAGTCTCAAATGACACAAAGAGAACCATCATTTTTCTTTGATGTCGTTGGCCCCCATAACATTCAACTTCAACAAAATCTCATGTTACGGTGGGTCTTACTATGCGACTATTGCAGTTGTTTTATACCAGTTGAAGACCTTTGAGGTTGTTAGGCCATCACTGCCTACTAGTCATCGACACTTCTTATAGGCATCCTTGCCTCATTTCAGAGTATGTTCACCATCAAAATTGTCATCTATCATTATCAAACCACCCCAAAGGGTGTTGTAGTTATCTACATCAGCATACAACTTCAATTATTGTCTTACATTTTAAGTTACATGACATGAGCATGGGGCATGCCCACCTCATTTGTATACAGATTTTATTTTTCTCCCTAGAGAAATATTTGGGTCCCACAATTTCCTCTCTCCCTCTGACAGATATCTCTTGCAGTTCCTATCAACACCCTTCCTTACAATAGCACTCTCAGTAGAATAAACATTGATGTATTTCGGCTATACGTATGCTTCTAACCTCACACATCAAGGGGCATCTGTTATCACTGAAATTTCATTCGCAACATTGCACACAAATGGTTACAGAAATACAAAAATGCCAAACAACTATTAGTTCACCTACAACACCAAAATACATTTCCAAGAGGCAAAAACTATACAATTGGGAAAAAAATGACATGTGCTAGCTCACTAAAGGAAGTGTGCGCATAGTGCGTGGGCCAAAGAAGCTTGTAGAGCGCACAATGCTCCATATGCGCGACTATGTATGAGAAACACCACACACTCCTATGAACGACGCATTTATGGTTCTTGTCGACCCCTCAACCACTTATGGACCAACTCCCAACTTGATTTGACCTTCATATCTAAGATGAATCTGAATGGGGGGATGGTCAAGGACCAAAGGGTTCCCTAAAGGGCACCTTGTTCACACTAAGAACCATTTGAATATTTCCTTGAATAAATTCTATAAATGGAGGCCATGGGTGCACTAAGAAATTAATATTTTCATAGTATTGTTATCCTGCCTCAATCCTCCCTTGAGAATCCTCTTTTCTCCTTGGAGCATTCTAGCAACATTCTAATAGGCCTCTCCACTCACCTCTTGAGGGAATAGGAATTGATTTCTTCATCATTTGTTTTCTTTTCTACCATTGTAAGAAGAGATCTCCATTAGGGAACTCAAGATCCCTCCCAAGGAGGAAGAGGGGACTCATAAGTCCTCATTTCTCTATGGTGTTTTTCCAACTAATATAGTTATCTATTGGTGGCATAATCTTGGTCATTGATTTATTGTTTATGGTTCTAAAAGTTTCTTATGAATTCTAGTTTTATTTTCTTAGTTGTTTTTAGGTTGTTTACTTGTTTATTTCATGTGCTTGGTTTGTTTAACCCATACACTAACCTCTGTCTTGTCTAGCAGGCCCAACTAGGCATGCAAGTGCCCTTACACCCAAGTGACGAAACAAACACAACACTAGCCATAAAATTTATTTTAATAAACCATTGTTAAAGCTTGATGTAAAAATTGCTTTACCTATGTTTAATGGAGATGTTAATACTGAAAAGATAGCTATATGGATCTGAGAGGTTGAAGTATATTGTCATGTTCAACAGATTGATGAATAGGAAGTTAAAGTGCAATTGGATTCTCTTCGATTGGAAGGCACCACTCTCATATGGTGGGAGAGAAAACTTCAGTACAAAATTAAGTGTGGTAATATTCTTTCCTCATGGTCAAAATTTAAATCAATGATAACTAAGAAATTTTATCCATTGGGTTATTTATATAAAGCAATGATGGAATGGAAAAATTTAAGACAAATTAAAGGTAAAAGTATACAAAGTTTCACGAAAGAATTTACGAAGAAATCTCTTTCATTAAACATTCCTTTGGATTCTTATGAAACTTTAATGAAGTATATTGGTGCACTTCACAGTTATATTTGTCATACTTTACTACTGTTTAACCCCACTAGTCTTGACAAAGTTTGTATGCAATCCACTCACCTTGAGAACAGGGAAAATCATGTTCGAGAAGATCCCACAAAGAAACCTTCCAATCTTCCACATAAGCAGTTTTAGAAGTTTAAAAGGAAGGACAAAAATATTGCCACTGCAAAGAGGGAAGAAGGAAAACCATCTTACACTCATTGCAAGAAGAATGGTCACAATGATGAACATTGTTGGAAATAACATCCATAGAAGAGACCGAAACAGTTCGATGGAAAGGGGAAGATAAAGACCATTGCTACAATGAAACATGATCTTGGTTCTGATTCAAGAGATGAAGGAAAGATCACAATGGGTGGAGTACAAGGTATGAATCTCATGATGATGAAAGAAAGAGGAATGAATTATTTCATATAAGAGTTGTATCTAAGCACACTATGATGGATACATTATTTGATCTGGGTTCCCAAGTAAACTTGATAACTGAAGCAATTGTAAACAATATGGGTCTCGAAACTAAACCACATCCAAAGCCTTATCCTCTTGGATGGTTATGTGATAAAGAAAAAATTAATGTCACCAAGCAATGTAGGGTAATATTTTCTATTGATTCAAAGTTGATTGATGAAGTGGATTTGGATGTTCTATCACTTGATATATGTGGCATGGTGCTATGGAGTCCTTATTTTTATGATAGAAAAGAAGTCTTCTTTCATCATGAGAATAAATATCACCTTACTAAAGGGGAGTGGAATATATTGTTAGAGCCCACATGAGGGAAAACACCACACTTGTTAGTGCAGGCAAAATGAAGAGACTCATAAACATTAATAAGAGATATGTACTCATGGTCGTAATGGAAAAGGATGTAAGAACATCCAATGCCTTCCAAGGATGTGATCCTTCTCATAAGGAAGAATTAATTGATATTGTTTCCAAGTATAATGATATTTTCCAGGAACCAGATGGATTACCTCCTAAGAGGGAAAGCCAACATGAAATACATCTACAACGAGATTCTCCTCTTGCTAATGTGGGCATGTATCAGATGTCAATTGTAGAGATGACAAAGATTAAAAAGAAGGTACACTGATTATTGGGCAAAGGGATCATCGGCCCCGACTCATCTCCTTGTGGTTCTTCGATCATTATGGTGCCAAAGAAGGATGGAACATGGTGAATGTGTGTCGATTACCTAGACTTAAATAAAATCACGGTGAAAAATTAATCCAGGTGGATATCGGTGGCCACCCACCTTTTCCAACTGACTCAAAACAATTTTCTGGCAATTTTGGTAATTTACTATTTTTGGTAGTTTTTTCAGGTCGTGAACATCCAGAGCCATTTTCAGGCCCTAAACAACATTTTTTGGGCATGGTTCGGTCGAAAGATATCATCGTGATATTTTTGGCCAACTATTGTAGTCCTCGGATAGATCTTTCTAACGATGTATCATATGCATTGAATAGAGTTTTATGAGCAGGATGAAATGACTACAGATTATTAACAGATTATTAACACAGAATAACAGAGATACAGTAAAATTGGTTTTCTATTCAATAGGAAATAAGCTGAAACTGTAAAATGCAATGGAAAACAAGCTTGCTAGAATGGTGGCAGCTTATCTCTGAGAATAGATGTGACGACTATGCTCATTCGCATGAAGATGATTACAATGAGGTGTTGAAGGAATTTTTAAAATAAACAGGAATGCCAAAAACCCTAGACATCCAAAAACCTAACCCTCGGAGTTGAAGCGCCAAAAGTCATGTGGACCCCATAGGGGTAAATTGGTACATCAATTTCCCAGGGTCATAACATTAGCATACTATCTCTGTTTGACGCATATGATACATCATTGGAAATATCTATCCGAGTACAATAAGTCGCAAAAAATATCAAGAAGATATTTTTCGATCGAACCATGCCCAAAAAACGTCGTTTAGGGCCTCAAAATGGCTCTGAAAGTTCAGGACCCGAAAAACTGCCAAAAATAGTAATTTACCAAAATTGCCAGAAAACGGTTTTGAGCTAGTTGGAAAAGGTGGGTGGCCATCCATATCCACCTGGATCAAAAATCGATACCCTCTTACTCATATAAACGATTTACTTGATCAATTAAAGAATGTTGTTTATTTCACTAAGTTGGATTTGCGCAGTGGATACCATCAGATCAGGGTTGCAGAACATGATGCATGGAAAACTGCCCTTAAAACAAAACAAGGATTGTTTGAGTGGTTAGTTATGTCGTTTGGGATTTGTAATGCTCTAAAAACCTTCATGCGTGTGATGAATGATGTATTCATGCCATTTCTATATGATTTTGTGATTGTTTATTTAGACAACATTCTTGTATTTAGTGGGACTTGGGATGAACATGTAAGGAATGTAAAGAAAGTATTGGATACTTGAAAATGGAAACGTTGTATGTAAAATTGTCCAAATGTGAATTTGGTATGATTGCACTTGTGTACTTAGTTCATATTGTAGGAGGAGGACAATTAAGAATTGATCCTTCCAAGATTGACGTAATTGTAAATTGGCCTGAGCCCAAAAGTGTAACCAAAGTACATAGCTTCTTAGGTTCATTTCAGTACTGGAGGAGATTCATTTAAAACTTCTCTTTTATTGCAACTCCTTTTCATTCCTTGACCAATGTGAAGAACAATTTTCAGTGGGGAGGAAAGCAACAAAAAACGTTTGACACGTTGAAGGAAACAATAAGTATCACGCCAGTATTAGCACTGTCGAATCTTCAACATCCTTTTGAGATCGAGACAGATGCCAATAGATACACCATGGGTGCAGTATTGATGCAATATCGTAAGCCTATCTGTTACCACTCTGAAACTTTTAACCAAGCTATTGTTAACCATCCAACATATGATAAAGAGTTGTATGCATTAGTTCAAAGTGTAAAGAAATGGAAGAACTGCTTGTTAGGGAAGAAAACAATCATACATACAGATCATCAACCCTTACAGTATCTCCAATCACAAAAGAAGCTCCAACAATCTTGACATTACAGGTGGATGGGTTTTCTTCAACAATTTCATTTGGTAATCAAATACAAAAAGGGTACGAGTAACAAGGTAGATGATATGCTTTCTAGACCTCCTATTGTTTCTTCTATTATTTTGAATAATTCTTCTTTGTCTCATTATAGCTATGTGGAACAATATGTTGTTGATAAAGATTTTAAAAATTCATTTGAGATGTTAACCCATGGTTCATAGGTAGAGAACTATTTTCTACAGGGAAAACTACTCTACCATCTTGGAAAGTTATGTATTCCTACAAGTGAACGAGTTGATGTAATATGAGAAGCTCACACTTCTCTTGTGTCTGGGAATTTTGGGGTAGGAAAAACTATGGCTCATCTACATGTTGGCAATTTCAGTTAACAGAAAGCAAACTAGCGTATACTTGTCATTGATGGCAAGTACAGTTGTGGTCGCAGTGATGAAATAGCATTGAATAACAGCGCAGTAATAATCGAGAGGAGAAGAGACAGTGATCGTTTGATCCCATCCTAATTTCCCGAAAGAACCAGGACTGTCAAATCAGATAGAAGCTGCGAGGGAGATATTCCAATGCGCACAGCAAGAGCTTAAAGAGGAAAAAGGAAGAAGAGTCAGTGATCGTTGGATCCCATCCAAATTTCCCGAAAGAACCAGGACCGTCAGATCAGACAGAAGCTGTGTGAGGTTTACCATCGGGAAAAGCCAAGGAGAAATCCCGACATAATCAGGACCGTCTATTTGGAAGGACGCGTGGCAACGATCGAGNCCGACATAATCAGGACCGTCTATTTGGAAGGACGCGTGGCAACGATCGAGTGCCATCGGGAGAAGCTCGATAGGAGGACAGGTCTTAGCTGTCAGATTAGAAGCAGATACCCGATAGCCGTCAAATCTACAAAAGAAGCGAGGACGTTAAGCCATCGGAGTTTCGGGGTTCGGGATCTTACAATGCAAAGAACTATGTCAATGAAAACCCCGAAATCGCGAAACGCGAAATCGCGATATAATCGCGACCGTCAGATCAAGGATGAGATCTGGACCGTTTATTTGTATGGACACGTGGCAGCCAGGAGGCCTTTTCGGCAATTCGGGGTTCGGGATTTCATAATGCAAAGAACAATGAAAATGAAATCCCCGATTTCGCGATATGCGAAATCCCGACTGACAGGTGGCACAACCACGTGATAACAGGTGGCACAACCAAGTGATGACATGTGGCACAATCAATTAATGACAGGTGGCAGGCAGATCTAACACTTTCGTGAGATCGGAAGAGC
>CBVK0100408712.1:0-29228 GCA_900067695.1 Picea abies | reverse complement strand
TAGTAGTAGTTAGTGATTCCAAGAAAGAATTTGGCTTGGGATCATTACACAATCAATCTGATGCACGCAACAGGGGATTGCTTCTTATTGGATAGAGGCCCCATTTGCCAAGGATCAATATTCGCTTGCCAATTTCCAGTGTCAGAATTTCATATATGGTATGTGAACTACAATTCCTAGTGCGATCCCTATCTTACTCTGAATGCATGGTTCACAATATGGTAGGGGGTGTAGGTTGGAAGGTAGCTTTACTATTTCTATTGCTTGTTGGGGTAGGGGTAATTGACTTTCATTCAAGTTCAATTGGTAGGTTAGCTATTGATCATTAGCTTGGATAGGTTGGTAATTAGTTGCAGTAGCAGTGAGTTAGCTTGCACTATTGTTTGTTCCTTTCACTTGTTATTGGTCCATTTCTTTCACTTTCTATTGGGTGAGGTGGTAACTTGCGTTATATTTCGTTGTAAGAGCCAGCAATGGGGGTTTAGGCCACACTTATGGGACGTAAGGTAGTAGAATCTATCTAGCTTGGCAGGTGAGGTTGATTGTTTCGATGGCTTGAATGGTTTTTTAGCTCGCGATGGTTATGTTTTGTTAAAATATTTAACGGGATGAATTGCTTGGTAGGATTACAAGCCTGTAGATCCAACTAGGTTGTCAACTGCTAGTTGTGATGCTGCTTTCTTAGATTCTTATGTTAGTGATGATGCCTCTGTTTCTGTGGGTGGATTTAACTAAATTGATTCTTCGATGAGTGTTTAATCCACGGACTCGAAAAATATATAGGGGGGCTTGCTGAAAGGAGTGATTTAGGTTAGGCGATGAGCCCTGTGGTTAGGTTCTTGCCCAAAATATATGTATTTAGAAGTGAATGGGACCCAGTGCCCCACATTAAGTATTCAAGCTTTTATCCAGGCATTCAGTTGGTCTATGCATATGTTGTTTTAACCATAAAGAAGCAATTAGGACATGGAGGATTTTAGCATTCATTTTTTTTGGGCACCTCTTAGGTAAAGAAAGCGGTGCACCTATAGGGGGAGACCCTGACACAACCATAATAAGGAGTGTATATGACATAAAGAAACACATGAGACACATACAAATGGAGCTGGGTTCTGTCCATATGTTGGCCCTTGACCAATTTTTGGAGAACCTTCGTCATGTTTGACCAATTCTGGGACTTAGACAGGCTTGTCAAAGGTGAAGCGCAAGGCGAAGAGGAGATCACGGGATTGGGCCCCTTCTTAGGGCATTTTTTGGGTTTAGGGTTTATGTAACGGGTATGGGATGTCGGCCCATGAGTTTACCCATGTTTAGGACCTTTTGTAATGTATAAATAGAAAGCTAGGTGATGTAAGTAGAGGAGACCTAAGTGTGTAATGTGGCTGGTGAGATAAGTGCGAACAGTTGTGGATGCTTCGTGCATACTGTGTGTTAATAACTTGTAGAGTTAAGTGCAAGTGACTGTAAGAAGCTTGTGTGCAGATTATAAGAAGGCTTTGTACTTAAACATAGCTCGGGGAAGGAGGATCTGGCGAGGTATGCGCAGATCTCCTGTCCTATGCAGAGTGGGTTCCTGTGGCTCTGTGCTTGTAGAAGATTGAAAGAAGACAATAAAGAAGAGAAGAGTTGGTGGATCTATCCCCACACTGGGGTGAACCATGTATATCCAGTGTTGTGATTGCTTTGTGCATTATAGTTGTTATGTTATTGATGTGATGTATGCTTAGTGAAATGATATATGTTAGATGCATCTGATATAATAGAATAGTGCTTAGTAATGTGAATGAATGCTAGATCTGATCTATTTCTATGTGCTAAGTGTTGGATGTATTAGATCTTGTTGAATATTGCGATGCTCTGTAACTAGGGTTCCGACCTACGATGTGAATAAGAGTTAAATACTAATGAATATTAATTTCTAAGTGTTGTAATCACATATCTATGTCCCAACTAGGTTGCAGACATCTGAGTCCTGCAACCCCCCCTGTCTCTAACTTGGGTGAGACTTCATCTTCTTCAAAGGTGTTGTTGAAAGGGCTAGTAGTTAGGGTTTTGTTGGTGCATTGTTGAAGTGTTGAACCATGGGTCTGCCCATGTGCCAAAAAATGGTTTTGTTTCCGAGACCTGAAACTGTGATTGTTGGGAACTGAAGAAAAGAAAGATTTGTGCGTATATCTGTTGATTTAGTGCACAATATTCTACTTGATTTGCAAAGATCTGTGCTAAGAAGAGAAGTCTGATTTGAAGAATAAAGAGGTAAGATATTGAAGCTTTGTGCTCTGATAAAGGTAAGATAAGTGAAATTTTTTAGTTTGAAAGAATGGATCTAGGTATGTTTAATTGATTTGGTCCTAGTCTGAAAACTAGGGTACAAATAGAAGAAAGAAGATTTGATATGAATAGGTCTAATAGAAATAATGAAAGATATGTTATTCCTATGCATAGAAAGAATTTTTGGACTAACAAGTGGATGCAGGATCCTAGAAAGAATTTTTTGCAGACCCACCACTGTGATCCCAGTGCGCAGTACAAGAAAGGTTGGGGATCATTCAAGAGAAAGAGAGGGTTAACTCTTTGTTATAGTTACAGAAGACTGGGACATCTTGCTAAGGAATGCCCTGGTAGAGGTCCTATTTTCCTTTGTTGTAAGTCTACTGGACATGAAGTTTTTGACTGCCCTAGAATGATTGCCAAAGTTGAAAAGATGAATATGAGACAAGAAAACCCCGAGGAAGGCCAAGAGACTAAGAACCAAAAAGAATCAAAGGCTATAATATTGAATATGAAAGAAACCTTGAATGATCACAGAGATATCAACTTATCAGAGATCTTAAAAGAGAAAGAGTGCATAGAAACAAGAATAAGAGACTTTGACATAGACTGTGTTCTGGATGAGGAAACACATGTGAATATCATGACAGAAATAACTTGGGAAATTTTGGGAAAACCTGCTATGGTTCCTTCATTAGGAGGATTAGGGTTATTTAGAGGAAAGATGATAACTCTATGTGGAAGACTTACCCAGACATCTATGAGTGCTCATGGAACTTCGACAAAAGAAGAATTTGAGATCATTAAGTTTGTTGAGAACAGTGTCCCATTTGCTATTTTTCTAGGAAAAACCTGGATTGAGAAAGATCAGATACGAAGGAAACAAGAAGAGGAGGATCTAGAACATAAAAAGAAAGAACTAAGGGATTTCATGGCTAGGAGAATAGTGCACTTACTTGAAGAAAAAGAGGACCAATTGAAGCTACTAAGGACCAGATATTTGGATGTTGAAGTTGAACGAACACATGAAAGCTTAAGAAAATTATCTATGCAAGAGAGTAGAGCACTTACTTCAGAAAAAGAAGAAGTATTATTCTCGAACCCTTCGAAAGAACCTCGGTAGTGTGAAGTTACCATGCCAAGAGGAGATAAAAATGATAATGGAAAGAGGAAACTAGTGACTCGGATTTCAGGAAAGAAGGCCTTAAATCTCAGTAAGAAGAAAGCAAAGTTAGAGAAATTGCGGGAAGTTCTAGAGTGAACTTCGCAGAAGGAAGGTTTGCAGAACTGGAACTTTGTCGGGATATCAGAAAAATGTAAATTGGCACTTCTCCATGACGAATAAATGTGACCGTTGTAGGCGTCCTGGCCGTTATAACGATGCTTTAGAACGACTGGAAACACATTTATTGTTGGAACGTTCGCCACTGGATCGTTGGGACCGCGCCATAACAGATGGATTTTCATTTATTGAGGAATTCATGCCCATTGGAAGAGTCTTTTATGTCATTGTCTATTTATCCTGTCAAGCATTACACCGAGAACACTTTTTCCAATTGTGATTATCCGAGCCCACAAAGAACTAGTTTCTTTCACGCAGTGATTATTGAGACCTCGCCATCCATTCTGTTTCATTGAGTGTTGGTCACCGACCTGAGATATCATATCTCGAGTGTGCGTGTCAGACGAAATTAACGCAGTAGAAAAATCCATCAAAGAGATCCTAATAGACCTCATGGCCGAGAAGGTGATGTCCGCATGCATCCAAGCCTCATTGATGAGAGGAGTGCAAGCATCCCCATCGACTGCTTGTGGATCTGGACCATCCTGAGCTACAACAGAGAAATGAACGAAGCATCGTGATGACTTAGTGAATGTGAATCTTTATCCCATCTATCCTGCTCGGCTACGTCCCGCCTCTGGCTGGCGCGGTGAGTCACGACAACATCCCGAGGGACTTCGACTACACAATGATCACTACGTACCTCTCGAAGGGGATATGCACAGTCAGACCACAATTGGAGAGGATTTTGATGTTGAAGATCAACAACTATAACTTAGGAGACCACAAGAACTATGGAATGCTCGCACCATACAAGTATTTGACCAAGACAAAGGGGAAGAAGTCGAATATCATCCCCCGTCCATGGACCATGGACATCGCAAGGTACAATATATTGAATGTGATGAAGATACCACACTTCAGAAGACATCTGAAGGTTAATGCATGCATTAAGCTCTTGTTGTCGTGCTTCCATGGTGGTTATTTGTGGCTGGACATACAAATCACCGTTGGTCCGGCGTTGATCCATAGGATCATTGAATTAAGCATACAAGGACCAGACCCACAAGACTTTTACCCAGGATAGACTGCAGATCGCACCCTGACGCAGACAATCAAAGACACCTATGGCGATGTGGAAAAGGGAAAGCGGGGCTACAAGGTAGCCTCCATCCAGAATGGTGTAGTGCACCTAGCTTGCCAATTGATTGTTGGTAAGCTAGGAAGGAAGAACAGACCCACGCAGGTTATGGGGTTTGTCGTCGACCTCACAGGAAAATGCATGGAAGGGCTACAAATGAACTAAGTGAGCTACCTCGTCAACCAGTTAGAGAAAGACGGTCGCGAAGCTCAGGATTAGGGATATGATTTCCACTTTAGTTGGTTATTGATCCTCATCACCTTCATTTTTTGGGAGATGCCAGAAGGTGCGGCCTTCCCTAATATTGAGCCATTAGAACCCTTAGCTGTGAAGTCCACCATGATCTGGTATTCGAGTGACATGGATAAACAATGGAATTCAAATGCATTGTTCCACACCTATTACCTGCAATTGAAGAGGGATATTGAGTCTTCCCCCTGCATGACACTAAATACCCTACATGTTCAGACCATTTGTGAAGTTCCATGCAGATAGACATTTTATTTACATCATTGTGCAAGGAGATGAACATAAAGAGGAGCTCCAATCTTACTACAAGCTCACTGAGGAGGACATGGAAGAAATAACTAAGGAGTGGCCCGTAGAGCTCCTTGTACTAGTCAACCAGGCAAAACTGTTTGACCCTGACCTAATTGTAAGTCCTCTGGTCACTCACAAAGAGTATGATGCATTGTTGGCATGTTTTCAGACAGAGGCAAAGTATGTGTGTTTTTCATTGATGGCAAAGTTCACGACCAACAACGCAGGGATAATGGCATGGCAATGGCAAGTTCAACAGTGAAGAGCAATAGTGATCGTTGGATCCCATTTTGATTTCTCGACAATCGTCATATCTGAATTCAGATAGGAGGAGTGCGCAGTAGAAGAGAATAGATCTCATGTGTTAGATCTGAGCCCGAGGTCCGACCGACGTTGGATCCAGGAGAATATGCACATTCTTTAAAGTGCAAGGTGAAGCGGGCTTACAAAATCCCAAAAGCAGGAGGACCATCCATCTTCGGGAAGGACACGTGGTTACAGATTAGAATTTCGCTGACTGAAAGGTCAAAGGAAGGAGTGCTCTAACCTCTCTAACTCGTGATATGAGAAATCGTGAAATAATCCTAGCTATCAGATCGAGGATTGATCTGGACCATTGATCAGACACGATGAAGGCCCATGAAGTTTTGAAATCACTATAATATCTGGACCGTTGGGTGCATAGGACATGTGGTGAAAGATCGTCATTTCACTTACTAGAAAGTCAAAGGAACGGGGTTACCTAACCTCTCGAATTCATGACATGCGAAATCGCGAAATGCTGAAATGAGAAATTGCGAAAGGCGCTAACAACTAAACTCCATTTCGGAGATCACGACTTGGAGAGTCAAGATGCCTCACAATAGGAATTCATGACATGCGAAATTGTGAAATGTCAAAATGTGAAATGCTGAAATGATCGAAGCTAGTCCAGCTAAGCTCCTTTTCTCGAAGTTTCGGCGATCGTGACATGGAGCGTCAAGATATCTCATCACAAGAATTGTCGAACTGCCGAAATTCGAAAGGCATTTTGATTAGGCATGTGGTCACAGCCAGTGGCCATATGGAGTAAGCGCGAGACCCATCATTTCTAATCCAACATTGCAGTTTAATCAAGAATATGATCGAAGGGTTATTGTTTCTCTTCATGATTAACTGTTCAGTTACAATTCAGTTAGCAAAACGGAATCATGGTTCTTGGACGGTTGGTGATTCAGTTGATGAGGCATGTGTGAATAAAAGGAGATATGAGACGACTGTGCAAAGTTGGCTGTTCTGACTGAAAAATGAGTTGAACTGTAGAAAGGTAAAATTACAGTATGCGCAGTGCAAAGAAAGCTCAGAGATAAGGAACAGAAGCTGAATAGAAGAGAAAAGGTGAAGAGAGAAAAATGTGCACATATCAAAGAGAATGAGAAGGAAAGAGAAAGAACAGATAGAAAGAGACAACAAGTCAAGTCAAATATGAACAGAGCAGAAGAATAGTGTAGCAGAAAAAGAATTGCAGAACAATGAAGAAGTGGTAAGAATTGATTTATCTGTGTTGTTGGTTATTCAATCATTTATTTGTAATAAGGGTGGTAGGGAGGTGTTAGGCAGGACTGTTGTCCTCAGAGGTTCAAGTGGGTTCTTGAACACAGGGAGTTGTATCTTTCATCTGGTTGTAGCCAGAGAAACGAGGGTGGCAGGGTGGTGCAAGGGAGAACAAGTGTTCTCTGTTATACAAGTTGGAGCCTGTGTAACTAGAAGTTGGTGCTTCCATCCAGTTGGTGTTGGTGCTTCCTTCTAGTGGGTGCTAGAGAAACCAGAGAGTTGGTGCTCTCAAACAAGTTGGTGCTTGTATAAGTGGAAGTAGGTGCTTCCATCCAGTCAGTACTAGAACACTCAGGGAGTTGGTGCTTCCTTCTAGTGGGTGCTAGAGAAACCAGAGAGTTGGTGCTCTCAAACAAGTTGGAGCTTGTAAAATAGAGGTAGTAGCCTCACATTGAGTTGGTGCTCAATTATAGATGATGTACAGAACTTAAAAGACTGCCTATCATTTCGAAGAAGAAGAGGTTTTCTCCCTTTATGGATTTCCTCGTGAAAATTTGTCTCTGTGTATATCTTATGTGTGACTGATGCTCATTATTTATGTTTTCCATATGTTGTATAATATTGATGATCACTTGAAGAAAGATTAAGAATGTTTTAATAGACTTAAAATTGTTTAAGCACAATAACAATTGATTCACCCCCCCCTCTCAGTTGTCTTAGTAATTTCAACATGCACCCAACTATAGAAGAAGAAAGAAAAAGGAAGAGGTACATAAGTTGAACAACAGATCAGAAGAGACTACTTCAGACTCACCTGGAGGGGGAGATGATGACGAAGTAGACAAAGAAGAAGACAAAGGAGAAGATGAAAAGAAGAAACAAGGAGAAGTAACACCACTTAGGGACCCTATTGACGAAGCTGAGACCTCCAAGAAAAGAAAGGTTTCCCCCACAAAATCTACATCACAAAAGAAGTCCAAAGATACTAAACCATAGATGTGGACTATGCTCACGATGGATGACATAGATTTCATCATCATCATTGTCTCAGATACCTCAGAAGATATCTTACAGCATAATGAAGCCAAACAAGAATCCATGTATGATCACATTGAAGCAGAGATTAAAGGAATACAATAACTCTCCATTCAAACCGCACATTGCTTACTGCATCGTTGTCAGTGGAGAACATAGTAGGAGATGTGCTTGCCTAGCTACGCAGGATAGTAGATGCGACAGAGGCTCTCCTTCGTCGTGTTCAAGAGGAAAAGAAACATGCCACAGAGGCCTTAAAGCAAGCAAAAGAAAAATTCAGAGAACAACGTTGTGTTGCGCAACAGGAAAAAGACAACATCCAAGCTAAGTTTGCAGAGGATAGAGCGTAGATCCAGAAGGATAAGGAACAAATGCTCACAAAGAAAATTGGAGTTAAAGAAGTAGTCATTAGAGAACTTTGATATATGAAGGGCTTAGAACAGATGGAAGAAGACCCAGTAGAAAGACAAGAAGGGAAGCTTTCCAAATCCATTCAGCAGCTCCAACAGAGGATAGTCGAATTGGAGTTACAAGTAGTGCCAAGCACTCTGTAGGAATTGTGAGACAAGAGAGAAGAAACTACCCAAAGCACAGTCCATAGAATCAAGGCATTGGCCTTAGAATGTAATAAACTCAACAATCAAAGTATGCATACTTATGAGCGCCTTGCATAGGACCCTGAACTAAGGACACTAGAGTCATAGCTTCAGGAGGCCAAGCAGCAAGAAACAATGGTGCAAGCACAATTGAAGCCACTACTAGTGTTCGAGAGGATGAAATGATCCAGGAACAACACACAGTTTAGCAACAAGTCCTTCCATATAGATTAAGGTCATGGAAGTGACCTAGCAACTCCAGCTAGTGCAGAATGCAACTTGCATACATTTTGAGGAGATTGATGGAACAAGGTGCAGAATTGGAATAAGAGGTCACCATAGTGGAACAACGCTTGGAAGGACCTATGACGGAAAAGGTTATTCAAGAGTTCATCGAGAAGGAGGCTCTGGCAAAGAAACAGGTCGAAGCAGCTCGAGCCAATATCGAGGCATTTGAGGAAGAGTTACCTAGATTAGAGTGACTCAGGACGAGTCACAGGTGAGTGTTGGGGGCCTGTTGGCCCTTGACCAAGTTTTGGAGAACCTTGGTCACATTTGACCAATTTGGGGACTTCGATAGGCTGGTCGAAGGTGGAGCACAAGGCAAAGTGGAGATCACGGGATCTCATCCCCTTATTAGGGAATTTTTTGGGTTTAGGGTTTATGTAATGGGTATGGGATGCCGGCCCATGGGTTTACCCATGTTTAGGCCCTTTTGTAATGTAAAAATAGAAAGCTAGGCGATGTAAGTAGAGGAGACATAAGTGTGTAATGTGGTTGGTGAGCTAAGTGTGAACAATTGTGGATTCTTCATGCATAATGTGTGTTAAGAACTTATAGAGGTAAGTGCAAGTGACTGTAAGAAGCTTGTGTGAAGATTATAAGAAGTCTTTATGCTTAAACCTAGCTCAAGGAAGGAGGATCTGGTGAGGTGCACGTAGATATCTTGTCCTATGCGGAGTGGGTTCCTGTGGCTATGTTCTTGTAGAAGATTGAAAGAAGATAATAAATAAGAGAAGTGTTGGTGGATGTGGCATTTGAATAGATAGATGCATCTGATATAATAGCTTAGTGCTTAGTAATGTGAATGAATGATAGATCCAGTTTATTTCTATCTGCTAAGTGTTGGATGTGTTAGATCTTGTTGAATATTGCACTTCTCTGTAACTAGGGTTGCGACCTACGATGTGAATAAGAGTTAAACACTGATGAATATTAACTGCTAAGTGCTCTGTTAAGTGTTTTAATCACATATATGTGTCCCAACTAGGTTGCATACATTTGATTCCTGCAACCCCCCTTGCCTCTACCTCAGGTGAGACTTCATCTGCTTCACAGGTGTTGCCGAAAGGGATGGTAGTTAGGGTTTTGTTGGTGCACTGTTGAAACGTTGAAACCTGGGTCTACCGCTATGCCAACACCATCTAAGATCAATCTGGGAGGAAATATGATGCTTAAAGCCTAATGCAAATAGCTCCTTCCTCTCCTATGCATAACCTATGGCTATAAACCTATGGGTTTCTCTATGCTCTGATCCATTATATAAGGGCAGGTGAACAACCTTTTCAGAATGTAATGAGGGTATACTTTTCACTTCACTTGTCATATTGGTGGCCTAAATGACTGATTGGCAAGATCATGTCCAAGATCACATAATGAAGCTTGGGCTGAATGACTTCATTTTTTATATATCATCCCTTAGAAAGTGCAGAGACAGTTGAAGCTATTGATCTTATTGATTTATAAGCATCTGAATCAGATCTGGAGCTGCTATATCCAAAATGTGGTGAATCATATACGAATGGAGTTAATGGGTCCACATAGACCTCCCTTCTAAGGTAGATAAAGAATAAGGAAGGGCATTAATGCGTGGTTCTAAGAAAACATCTGTTGAAGCAGCGGTTTCAACAGTTGCATATACAGTCTTCGTAGTTTAATCCATTGATCCAGTTGATCGAGAGTGATACCCCACCCCAATTTGAGAATATCTATGAGAGCCATAGCCTATTGATGTTTCTCCATAGCCCATTGCCTCTAGGGTTGTTCCCTAGCCACCATTAGTTTCAACACCGTTCAAAGCATCTTCGCTCGTTCTAAAGTCCATGAAATAATAACCCATTGATTCAGTAGAACGAGTATCACCTGTTAATTAAAAACCACCAATAGTGGTTCAAGATTCTATTGATCCATAAGCATATGAGCCACCAACATATCCACCAGGAGCACCTAGTTTACACAGTAGTTTATCCAGTGGTTTCAACACCACTAGCAGTAGATCTAGCACCATCAACATCATCCCTACCTGTTAGAGATCCATAACCACCACCAACAATTTATGTTGATTGAGCAAGTGATCATATTGTTTAATCCGCAGTTGAAATCAAGATGTTAATTACCCCTATTTAACCCTATCTATGTTGATTCAAATTAATAATTGTATAAGGTCAGGTGCTTTGGTTGATGCTTGTTATTTCCATATTCACAATTGAATAAATTCTAGTATCTTGCCAACGATGCCCTTTATTCCATACCAACTTAATTTATTTATCGACCTATAGGTATGTTGGTAGCCCCCAGTACCAGCACACCATCAGAAAAATCACCTCATGTGAGCGAGTGAAAAAGTACCCATCCAAAAGAGTACCCATAATAATAAAGTAGTAGAAGATCCAGTAGCATCATACTTTGAAGCGGTTAATACAGCAGATGCACAAGCACAAGTAGTGAAATCTATTATTGAATGTGTATTCTTATTAAAAAATAAGCGGTTCAAGTAACATGCCTTAAAACCAGTTTATACAACAGTTGCACAAGTAGCATACCTTTGCTTGGATACATATCCTCTACGACACTAGTAGCACCAGTAGAAGCAAGTGCAAAGTAGCAAGCACAATAGTAAGAGAGAGTGAAGAGTATACCAGTACCAGTAGCAATAAATTAGAAAGAAATGGATCTGCCTACGTAAATCAACTAGATCTGGGTATGCTCTTGGATATTCAACTGAATCAATCTGATCAACTGTTTCTTCAATGGGTGTTTCAAGGGGATATGAAACTAAATATTGATATCCAACTGTCTTAGATGCAGCTTCAAGGCCATCAATTGAAACTAGTTGTGATGTTGGTGGATATCTAAATTGGTATGGAAATGGAACTATTCTCAGCTCAGGGACTATTTCTTTTGCTCGGAAAATTTCCTCTGCACCTTCAAAATATGCATATGGATCTGGAGCTTGATTTGGACAAATTGGGAACTCTCTAACAGGATTTCAAGTGAGCTTTGTTGCCATTCTTGCCTTTGGTGCTGGGTAAACCCCTGCTCTACCCACCTTTTCCTTTACTATGGGGCTTTGTTGCTGGTTCATCGACTGGTTGTGTCAACAACTTAAATTTATTCAACAATAGCTAGTCTGTTACTTTTGCATTTGGTGGAAATGAGAAAACCACTACACCTGCCTCATAATTGGGCACATAATCCGCTATGGGATCTTTATATGGAACTGGATATGCACCTAGATATCTACTTGTCTTTGTGGTTGGCTCCGCCTATGGATCAATTGAAATGGGTGATGTATTTCCTCCTGCTTTTGACTCTTCCTTTGCTTCTGGCTTTGAATCATCTGCCTCTGGATCTGGAAATAGAACCAAATGAAGGAATGCGTAGCGAGTTGATATATCAACTTCAACAAGATCAACTAAGTCAATTATAATTAACTTTTCTGCCACTGGTGTTGGCTAATACACGGGGTATCAATATCGATCAACCAAATTAATAAGAATCGATAAAACTTCGATTGGGTATTTGTCACGATATTGATCTCGATCTATAATAGGATAACTATATGCTGGGAGGTATGATGGTCCGAGCTCTCTTCCTGCCCCTGTCCCCACCTTTTCCCTTTCTTCTTGGAACCTCCCGCTACGGGTTATTCTCCTGCCTTCGGTTCATTCATTGATTGGTCGGTCAATTGTATCTGCTTAGGCTGAAGGTGTATCATGTCCAGAGAAGGAAGAATCATCGCATCGCAAGTCAAAGGCCACATAAACTAAGTAAAGAGATTTTAGTTGGACAAGGTAAATGTTCGGGGGAGTGAAGAGGATCAGGATTCACAAAAATAATGCTTTCCTTACTAATGTATGGTTTAGAGAATCGAGCTTCCACTCCAGCCCCTGGCTCAGCCCTTGTCTCTACCTATTCATTTTTGCGGGTGACCTCCTATATAATATTATATACGTAGTAAATGGTGCTTTTTCCACCTTGTCTATGTACTCTATTGTCTCTACCACCTACGCTATTTACCCTGCCACTAGTGAGATTCAATCAACATGTGTTGCTTCAACGCGATAAACCAAGTCTTCAACCATTGCTTCTGTTTTACATGTCTTCCTATTCCTTTTAGCTGAGCCATAGTAAGCCCTCGATTCAAACCAAACATAAATCATCAAACTTCCTACTGTAGGGGGGTCTCTAACATGATTGTAGCCCACCTTCCACCCCCTTAACACCAATATTCCCATGCATCACAAATCTTCCTTTCTTTCTCCTAAGAAACCAGAGGAGACCATGTCGAATAGTCGATTCAATTGTGTCACGCCCTTACTTTTGCTAATATTTCCAACATTGGCCAATGACCCATGCTGAATTAATATTTTTATTTCATCTATTCATGGCCTGAAGCAACAGTCTCCAGCAAGACTAGCGGAGCCACCCATGCAAACCTACTTCGTTACTTGTTGTGTCATCAACCCACCTCATTTCACTTCAATGTTGTATTTCCATAAATTTTATCTTTCCATGATCTGAAGAAGAAAGGCCAACGCCTATCATCCCACCTCACTTTACTTGTCGGTTTAACGGTTTTTCATATGTCTGGATGCTTTTCCCGATCATTCTTGTTCATCTGAGGGTGTTGTTACGAACCCAACCTAGATGGCCATCGATCAGTAAGAATGACCACGACAGTTACGATGTCTTATGTGTTTCGGATCTACCACTTAGTCTGTTGCCTCTACTTTCTTCATTGGTGAAACCACTGCTTCTAACTCTATATTGAATTGGCTCAGATTCCTTTCTAGCTTCCTTTGGCTTCACAACCTCTTCTCTGTTGCAGTTAGTAATTGGGTTGGACTAGTCGTAGTTCTTTTAGCTAGGGCAAGCCCTGTAGCTCATACAATAGGCACTTCATATTATTTGGCCCTATAACCTTTCCCTTCCATTAGCTTAGGAATACTCATCTTGTGGCTGATGGCCATAAATCTCTAACCATGAGTAGTGATGTGATGTTCCACATATAACTATAAATGACATGACATGTACTATCCATCTAGAATGATCTCACCTGCAAATTTATTGATCTTCATTACATTATCGCTCAACCAATTTTGGGTTCCCTAACCAAACTGTTGGGGATAACCATTTGGACTTCACAAAGTGTCTTCCCATGGGGGATTTCACCATAAGGAGACCACTTTTTAGTTCATCCATTTGGTACTTCCTATCAACCATGACATCAATGATACAAATCCATGTACTATCAACACATCATTATGACACCACTTGACATCAACCCTTTGACATTAATTACATTAATGACAACATAATCAATACATCAATGATACAATCTCATCACTATGACAATGCTTGAAATCAACCCTTTGACATCAATCCTTTGACATCAATGACAACATAATACAACAATATCCCCCTTTGGCATTGATGGCAACACCAACATTTATGTCAACACCAATCATTTATGGCAACACTTGGACATGGCAATGTTCATGCTCCCTTTGTGATCATCACTCCTCATCAATGTTCATCTTGCCACATCAATGTGAGTATCTTTCTCCCTTTGACATCAATGAAAAAGGGTCTATCTCTTTTTGTAATACCCTTGTTTTCCCCAACTTGTAATTAATCATTAATTATGATTACCATGCTATGGAATGTGAACAATGTAAATGTATTATTGTTTAGATTGCCAATAACTAACTGTGGGGGTGAAGTCTTGAAGTACTGACCATGATATATGTTGGCACAGGGGTAGACCTAGGGTTCAACTATACAACAATGCACCAACAAAACCCTAACTATCGGCCCTTTCGGAAACACCTGCAAAGCAGATGAAGTCTCACCCGAGGTAGAGGCAAGGGTGGTTGTAGGACTCAGATGTCTACAACCTTAGCTGGGACAAATATATGTGATTATAACACTTAACAGAGCACTCAACAATTAACATTCATCAATATCCATTCATAGTTACATCGCGGTTAAACCCTAATTACAAAGCATCGCAATATTCAACCAGATCTAGCATCTAGTAGCACTTAGCATGACAAAACATATCAGATCTAGCAGATTTAAGCACTAAGCACATGTATATAAGTCAGATCTAACATCCATCCATATTATTAAGCACTAAGCATCAATAGATCTATCTACCATACATCTATATTAAAGCACTAAGCAAGTAAACACATAAACATATCAATACATCACACAAAGCAGAGCAACACAACATGTACGTGGTTCACCACCTCCCTGGGGCTACGTCCACCAACTCTTATCTTCTTTATTATCTTTGTTCATGCTTCTTACAGGCACATAGCATCCAATTTCTACTCCGCAGAAGACAGTAGATCTGTGCGCACTCCACCAGATCCTCCTTCTTCTATCTAGGGTATAGCATAAAGCCTTCACATAGTCTCTTACAATTACTTTCACTAGCCTTGTAAGCCTCACACAATATGCACAAAGCACTTACAACTCTCGATCACATAGATCCAACTCTAGCACTTAGCCATTCTCTTACTTGTCCTTCCTTCGATCACATTGATCGAACTCTAGCACTTAGCATACACTTAGCACTTAGCACACTGGCCTCTTCTTACATCACCTATCTATCTATTTATACATACAAAATAGGCCTAAGCATGGGTAAACCCATGGGTCGGCATTTCCACACCCATTACATAATCCCAAATCCCAAAGAGGGCCCTAAAAGGGGCCAAGATCCTGTGATCTCTGCTTCATCTTGCACTCCACCTTTGATAGCCTATCGAAGTCCCAAAGATAGGTAAAACATGACCACGACTCCTCAAAAATTAGTCAAGGGCCAACAATCCCCCAACACTCACCTGTGACTCATCCCAAGTCACTCTGATTTGACTAGTTCTGCTTCAAAAGCCTCGATCTTGGCTCAGGCTACTTCAACTTGTTGTTGTGCCATGGCCTATTTTTTAGCGAACTCTTGTATGACTGCTTCATTGATAGGTCCCTCTAGGCTTTGTTCAGATGAAGTGATGACTTGCTCCAATTTCGCTCAACGACCTTCAATCTCTATGAATAGTTGGTAAGCCTTATCCTATATAGGTTGGAGCCTCTAAGTCACTTCCATGAATTTTCTCTGGATAGGGTGGAACTATTGCTGGGTAGTGCACTGCTCCTAGGATCTCTTCATTCTTTCTATAGTTGGAAGGGGCTTCAACTGCACCTGTATCGTTTTTTCTTGATACTTCACCTCTTGGAGCTACGACTCCAGTGCCTTCATTTCTGTATTCTTAGTGAGTTTCACATAGGTCTAGGCACTACGATTAGTGAGTTGCTTACATTCCATGGCAAGGGCCTTTATTATCCCAACTATGCTTCGAGCAGTTGCTTCTCTTTGGTCCCTCAAATCCTGCGGGGTGTTGGGCATTGTGCAGAGCTCTAAGTCTACTATTCGTTGTTGTAGTTGTTGGATAACTTCTGTGAGATGCTCTACTTGATGTGTGACTCGGTCCTCTGTTTGTGGCTGTGAGCTTGTCACAGAGCGGAGGGATCTATTGACTGCTTCTTTTACTTCGAGGTGCTCTATGAGAAAATTTTCTTTTTCTTGTTGCATATGTACTTTATCTTCTTCAAACTTTTCCTGGAGAGAAACCTTCTCTTGTTCTGCAACTCTGTGTTGTTCTACGAGTATGCCTTGCACTTGCTTCAAGGCCTAGGTGGATTTTTTTTTTTCTTCTTGAGCACGATGAAGGCGAGCTTCGATCACATCAGCTAGTTGGTGGATTTGGGCTAGATCATCTCCCAACTCTAGTTCTCCTTATGGCAAGGGTGCAATGGAGACTGCGCGACTGGACTGAAGGGCATGTTGTACCCCCTGGAGTTCAACCTCAATTCTATCATACATTTCCTCCTACTTAGCTTCTTTCTTCTCCATGATTTCCAATGAAGCATCATTTAGAGCTGCGATGAAGTCAAAATCATCAGCAATAAGCACAGTCTTCATCTTGGTCACGTGTCTTTCAATTTTTTCCAGGAAGAAGGTTTCAAGGGAGAAACCTTCCTCTTCTTCAGGGGATCAAACTCATCTCTGGGTGGGTTTTTCGCCTGGATTCTATTCAACTCCTTTTCCATTTAGTTCTTCCACTTCATCATCACCCCCTCGGTCAGGTGATACTGAAGTAGTCTTTCCTAAGGCACTGCTTAAATATTGGACCTCCTCGGTCTTCTTCATTATGTTGGGTCTGGGTGTATCTTGTTCTTTATGCGTGGTCTTTGGGCTGTCAGGGTTAGACATCTCTACGAGGTCTGCAAGAAGAAGCAGGTCTGCAGACCAGTCCTTAGTGATTTCCTCCAGGTCATCTTCCTTGAGTTTGTAGTACGACTGAAGATGCTCCTTATGTTCATCGGATCGTGCTATTATGTAGATGAAGTTTCGATCTGCGCAAAAATTCATCAGGGGTAAAAACCTCTGTAGGGTGTTCAAAGTCATGTGAGGTTCATCTTCGATGGCTCTCTTGAGTTGCAGGTAATAGGTGTGAAAAACAGTTTTCAATTGCCATTGTTTATTCATATCACTCGATTACCAGAGGTGGTGAACTTTGCAGCAAATAGTTCGAACGGTTCAATATCCGGGAAGGTCTCACCTTCTTACATCTCCTAGGAAACAAAGGCGATGAGGATCAGGAGCCAGCTAAATTGAAACTCGTAGCCCTGATCTTGTGCTTCATGACAGTCTAGCTCCAGTTGATTAACCAGGTACTTCGCTAAGCTCGTCTGACATGCACACTCGTGGTTGAATATCTCAGGTTCGAAGAGTAACTTCTCAATGCAACTGGACGAATGAAAATAATGTGATGATCACTATGTGAAATCAACTAGTCTGTGGGCTCACAGTTAGAAAAAGTGTTTGTGTTGTGTGGCGTGATGGGATAGATATATAACTTGGCAATGGGTCTCTTGCAACGGGTGAGAAGCCTTCATTAACTTGGTTCTTTCCATTATGGCACAACCCCAATGGTCTGGTGGTGAACTTTTTGATCATAAATTCCTTTCTACCCATTCGGGTCGTCGATCTAACGGTTATATTGTCCCCAATGAATATATTGCATCTCCATGGTGAAGTGCCATGTGACGCAGTTCTGGTATCCCGACGAAGTTCCAATTTTGCAAATTTTCCTTCTGCGAGGTTCCCTCTGGAACCTTCTGTAACTTTTCGATCTTAGTTTTCTTCTTTCTTAGTTTTATAGTCTTCTTTTCGGTGAGCTTCGTCTCAGAATTCCCTTTTCCATTCTGATTCTTATCTTCTTGGGGTAGAGTAACTTTGCGTTGTTGAGATTCTTTCCTAGAAATCATGGGTAATAATTCATTTGTATCTGGAATAGGTACTTCAGTCTTCTCCAGGTCTTCTAGTGTTCTTCCTACTTCGACATCCAAGTCTCTGGTTTTAAATAGCTTTGCTCAGTTCTCCTATTCTTGAATCAAATGTGTGATCCTCCTAGTCATGAAATCTTTCAACTCTTTCTTCTTTTGTTCTAAGACTTATTCTTCTTTCCTTATGGCCTGATCTCCTTCAATCCAAGGTTTTCCTAGTAACATAGCAAATGGAGCGTTGTTCTCAATAAATTTAACAACTTCAAACTCTTCCTCTATCGAAGTTCCATGAGAAATCATAGATATTTGGGTTATTCTTCCACATAGGGTTATCAGTTTTCCTCTAAATAATCTTATTCCTCCCAATGAAGGAATCATAGTAGGCTCCCCTAAAATTTCTCAAGTTCTTTCTGTCATAATATTCACCTCTATTTCCTCATCCAGAACATAATCAATGTCAAAGTCTCCTATTCTTGCTTCAATGCATTCTTTTTCTTTGAAGATCTCTGATAAGCTGATATATCGATGGTCATTCAGGGTTTCTTTCATTTGTAGCAATACTTTCTCTATTTTTTTCTGGGGTTCTTTCATGGTTTCAGTTGCTTGAATTTTCTCATGGTCTTCTTGTCTCATATTCATACTTTCAACCTTAACAATCATTCTAGGGCAATCCAAAACTTCATGGTCCATAGCTTTGCAACAGAGGCAAATATGTATGCTTCCAGGGCATTCCTTAGCCATATGTCTCAGTTTTATGCAACTGTAACAAAGGGTTAATCCTCTATTTCTCTTAAATGATCCCCATCCTTTCATGTACTGCGCACTAGGATCATAGTAGCTGACCTACAAAAAATTCTTTCTAGGATCCTGCATCCATTTGTTAGTCCAAACATTCTCTCTATGGATAGGTATAACATATCTTTCATTATTCTTATCAGATCTACTCATATCAAATCTTCTTTCATCTATCTGTGCCTTAGTTTTCAAGCTAGGACAATTCTTATCAAACATACCTAGATCCATACTTTAGAAACAAAAATTTCCACTAATATTATCTTCAGCAGAGCACAAAGCTTCTAGATCTAAAAAAAATTCACTATTCTTACCTCTATCAGAGCACAAAGCATTCGAATCTTACCTCTTTTCTTCAGATCAGTCTTCTTTTCTTAACACAGAGCTTCATAGATCTAGTAGAATACTACGCACTAGAGCGATAGATCTACGCACAGATATTTCACAATTTCAGGTCAGATCTTTGCACAAAGCTTCTTTTTTCTCAGTTCCCAACAATCACAGTTTCAGATCCTAGAAACAGAACAATTTGTTGGCACAGGGGAAAACCCAAGGTTCAACACTACAACATCATACCAACAAAACCCTAACTATTGGCCCTTTCAGCAACACCTACAAAGCAGATGAAGTCTCACCCGAGGTAGAGGAAGGGGTGGTTGTAGGAATCAGATGTCTGCAACCTTAGCTAGGACACAGATCTATGATTCTAACACTTAACAGAGCACTCATCAATTAACATTCATCAATATCCAGTCGTAGTTACATCTCAGTTAAACCCTAATTATACAGCATTGCAGTATTCAACCAGATCTAGCATCTAGCAACACTTAACACGACAAAACAGATCATATATAGTAGATTTAAACACTAAGCACATGTATATAAGTCAGATCTAACATCCACCCATATTATTAAGCACTAAGCATCAACAGATCTATCTACCATACATCTATATTAAATCACTAAGCAAGTAAACACATAAACATATCAATACATCGCACAAAGCAGAGAAACACAACATGTATGTGGTTCACCCCCTCCCTGGGGATAATTCCACCAACTCTTCTCTTCTTTATTATATTTGGTCAGGGTTATTACAGGCACATAGAATCCAAGTTCTACTTTACATAAGACATGATATCTGTGCGCACTCCACTAGATCCTCCTTTTTCTAGATAGGGTATATCACAAAGCCTTTACACAGTCTCTTACAGTTACTTGCACTAGAATTTCAAGCCTCGCATAGTATGCACAAAGCACTTAAAACTCTTGATCACATAGATCCAACTCTATCACTTATCCATTCCCTTACTTGTCCTTCCTTTGATCACATAGATCAAACTCTAGCACTTAGCATACACTTATCACTTAACACACTGGCCTCTTCTTACATCACCTAGCTATCTATTTATACATACAAGTTAGGCCTAAGCATGGGTAACCCATGGGCCGACATTCCCATACCCATTACATAATCTTGAATCCCAAAGAGGGCCCTAAAAGGGGCCAAGATCCTGTGATCACTGAGGCCAATTTTGCAAATTTTCCTTCTACGAGGTTCCCTCTGGAACCTTCTGTAACTTTTCGATTTTAGATTTCTTCTTACTTATTTTTCTATCCTTCTTTCCAATGAGATTCATCTCGAAGTTCCCTTTTCCATTATGATTCTTATCTTCTTGTGGCAGAGTAACTTCGCATTGTCGATATTCTTTCCTAGAAATCATGGGTAATACTTCATATGTATCTGGAATAGGTACTTCAATATTCTGCGAGTCTTCTAGTGTTCTTCCTACTTTGACATCCAAGTCTCTTGTTTTAAATAGCTTTTCTTTGTTCTCCTATTCTTGAATCAAGTGTGTGATCCTCCTAGTCATGAAATATTTCAAATCTTGCTTCTTTTGTTCTAAGACTTCTTCTTTCCTTCTGGCCTGATCTCCTTCATTCCAAGGTTTTCCTAGTAACATAGCAAATGGAGTGTTTTCCTCAATAAATTCAACAACTTCAAACTCTTACTCTGTTGAAGTTCCATGAGAACTCATAAATATATATGGGTAAGTCTTCCACATAGGGTTATTATTTTTCCTCTGGATAATCCTATTCCTCCCAATGAAGGAATCATAACAGACTCCCCTAAAAGTTCCCAAGTTCTTTCTATCATAATATTCACTTGTGTTTCCTCATCCAGAACACAGTCAATGTCAAAGTCTCCTATTCTTGCTTCAATGCATTATTTTTCTTTGAATATCTCTGATAAGATGATATGTCGGTGGTCATTCAGGGTTTCTTTCGTCTGTAGCAATACTTTCTCTGATTTTTTCTGGGGTTCTGTCATGGTTTAATTTGCTTGAATTTTCTCATGGTCTTCTTGTCTCATATTCATTCTTTCAACCTTAGCAATGATTCTAGGGAAATCCAAAACTTAATGGTCCATAGATTTGCAACAGAGGCAACTAGGTCTGCTTCCAAGGCATTCCTTAGCCAGATGTCCTTGTTTTCTGCAACTGTAACAAAGGGTTAATCCTCTCTTTCTCTTAAATAATCCCCAACCTTTCCTGTACTGGGCACTAGGATCATGGTAGCTAACCTACAAAAAATTATTTCTAGGATCATGCATCCATTTTTTAGTCCAAACATTCTCTCTATGCATAGGTATAACATATCTTTCACTATTCTTATCAGATCTACTCATATCAAATCTTCTTTCATCTATCTGTGCCTTAGTTTTCAAGCTAGGACAATTCTTATCAAAGATACCTAGATCCATACTTTAGAAACAAAACTTTCCACTAATATTATCTTCAGCAGAGCACAAATCTTCCAGATCTAAAAAAAATTCAGTATTCTTACCTCTGTGAGAGCACAAAGCATTTAGATCTTACCTCTTTTCTTCAAATTGGGCTTCTTTTCTTAGCACAGAGCTTCACAAATCGAGTAGAATACTGCGTACTAGAGAGACAGATATACACACAGAGATTTCACAATTTTAGGTCAGATCTTCGCACAAAGCTTCTTTTTCCTTAGTTCCCAGCAATCACAGTTTCAGGTCCAGGCAACGGAACCATTTTTTGGCACAGGGGCAGACCCAGAGTTCAACTCTACAATAACGCACCAACAAAACCCTAACTACCGACCCTTTCGTTAACACCTGCGAAGCAGATGAAGTCTCACCCGAGGTAGAGGAAGGGGTGGTTGTAGGACTCATATGTCTGCAACCTTAGTTGGGACATAGATATGTGATTCTAACACTTAACAGAGCACTCAAGAGTTAACATTCATCAATATCCAGTTGTAGTTATAGCGTGGTTAAACCCTAATTACATAGCATCACAGTATTCAACCAGATCTAGCATCTAGAAGAACTTAGTACGACAAAACAGATCAGATCTAGAATATTTAAGCACTAAGAACATGTATATAAGTCAGATCTAACATCCATCCATATTATTAAGCACTAAGCATCAACAGATCTATCTACCATACATCTATATTAAAGAACTAAGCAAGTAAACACATAAACATATCAATACATCGCACAAAGCAGAGCAACACAACATGTATGTGGTTCACCCCCTCTCTGGGGCTACGTCCACCAACTCTTCTCTTCTTTATTATCTTTGGTCAAGCTTCTTACAGGCACATAGCATCCAAGTTCTACTTCGCAGAAGACAGGAGATCTGCATGCACTCCACCAGATCCTCCTTCTTCTAGCTAGGGTATATCAAAAAGCCTTCACACAGTCTCTTACAGTTACTTGCATTAGCCTTGCAAGCCTCACACGGTATGAAAAAATCACTTGCAACTCTTGATTACACAGATCCAACTCTAGCACTTAGCCATTCCCTTACTTTTCCTTCTTTCGATCACATAGATCAAACTCTATCACTTAGCATACACTTAGCACTTAGCACACTGACCTCTTCTTACATCACTTAGCTATCTATTTATACATACAAAATAGGCCTAAGCATGTGTAAACCTATGGGTCAACATTCCCATACCCATTACATAATCTTGAATCCCAAAGAGGGCCCTAAAAGGGGCCAAGATCCTATGATCTCCGCTTCATCTTGCACTACGCCTTCGACAGCCTGTCAAAGTCCCAAAGACAGGTCAAACATGACCAAGACTCCTCAAAACTTGGTCAAGGGCCAACAATATCACTAGAGGAAAGAGTGAGGAAACTGTAGAGAGGGTTCATTATGTCAAAATGACCCAAATTCTCTTTGTTGACGTAATAATACTCATCATGATCCTAAGGAAAAATCACTTAATGAAAGAAGGACTGGTGGTTGAACAATCAACTACCCCCATGAATGTAAGCATGGAGAGTCTGGCTGAGGAGACAAAAAACTATCAACTCGAAGTACCACTAAGTGCAGTTTTCTTGTTGGCCCAAATTGACCCGAGTTCCTTCTGGAAGAAGGAACAAGACAGGTCCAGAACCTCCCTATGGAAAAAAGGAGAGGGCATGCAAGAGAATTAGGATACCATTTAGAAATAGGAGGAGCACACGAGGCTCTCGAGTCAAGAAGAAGAACTGAAGGATTAAGTTGTTATGGTTAAAGGGAGAGAACAAGAGAAAGGATCTCGGAGAGTTTACAAAAACAATGACCTGAGTAGAAGGTCACGAGATTGATGCTGAGGGAGCATCTGATAAACCTCATAGAGGCTGTGATAGAGAAAAAACCTATGAGAAATTGAAAAATTTCCCTAGTGATATCATGGCTTGGAATGAGGGTGGACAGAGCGCTAAGAATGAATGCCTCTGAGCCTACGGTTGGGTGGAAAAGAAAACACCCACAATCGATTGGTCAGTGATTGAATGTAATAGATAAGTATTTCATATACCCTTTGTAATAGAATTGAAATGAGTGGTTCTATGTCTATGTCTATGACTTAAATTTGCATTACATGATTAATATTAGTAATGCTTATTGTTCTTCTGTGAACCCCTGCATTTGAATGGTTTCGGTTTTCCTCTTCTTAACACCAAGAGAACTATTAGACAAATGAAATTAAGAATATCATTATGGTTTTTGTGCTGGTTGGAAAATCCTTAATGGAATTTTCCCAAGGATTGATTTTGTAATGTAAGAATCAGGGCAGACTTCACTGGAATGTTTCAGTCCCAATGATCCCTTGAAAATACCTTTCCCTATTTTAGAACTTAATTTATGTGAATGGAAGGCGCGTCCTACAAACCAATCGTCCAAGAGAACATAGGCTCATTCCCATGGCCTTAACCAAATCTTGTATAAGAGTTATGAGTGTATCCTCCAGAGTGTTGAGCACTCAACACACCCTAAAAAAGCCTTTGTCAAATTTTTACTTTTTTTGGGTACCACTTGATCTTCTGCATTGTCTGATTCGATTTCATTTTTGAAAATGTTTTGTCTTTTCTTATTTTCATGACTCTCATCACCTATTCATGTTTTCTTGAACTTATGAAACCTCATGACTAAAAATACCTTAACACCTGAATAAAGAATCGATAGCCAAACACTTCACCAAATGCGCTCAAGGTTGGCATCGAAAGGAATTCAAAGAAGAAAAAATAACCACTCGAGAAACCTCAGTCATCGAGCTCTGATCTCCATCAGCATTGACAAAAGGAAGTTTTGGTTTTCACATAAATATATCATTGATAGATGATTCCCCTATGGCATCGGTAAAAGACGGTATGGGACAGGCTTTAACGAAGAACGAAAAGACATCGTCGATAGCCGATGCCCGACGTGCTTTATCAAAATGGGGGAAAAAATAGAAGGATCACAACAAACATTCTGAATGCTTTAAAGTTTATTCCCTATCATCAATCCCTGATGCATTTTTGACATCGATACTTTTTCAAGGGAGCATATCCGAAAGCGCTTTGATAGGTTTATCGTCGATAGCCGATCCTGGGAACTTTTCAGCATTGATAAGCTAAGGTTTGATTTAGAACAAATAACTTAAGGAAAATCCTGACTCTGATTAATACAAGAGAATCAAGTCACTGGAATTCAATGCCACGTGTCTTTACCAAGTAAGAGGGTCGTACAGTCTAGTGTTATCCCGAGTTATCCTTGGATCCCTAGGTCCAAGTCACACCCCCGAGTAAGTGATGTCGCGTCATCAATGTACAGTAAAATCGATCGAAGTCAAAACTTTTGCAGGAGGTTATCAAATAAAATGTTCATAGCACACCCCGATCCTTGATCCACCCACTGAGAGAGTGACACAATGGGACATTTTAGCATTATATACAATCAGATTTTGAGAATTTAAGGAGCTAATTAACACTTAATCTCACATTAGTTGTTACCTCGTGCGCCAATCAAAACAACCATTTAAAATCACCAATAGAACACATCACCACCCGCACCTCCGCCGTCAACCCACGATGAATTTAAGTTCTAGATATTCGGCAACAGATTTATTAAAAATTCACTCATAGCACAAGTTGAATGGCTAATGTGACATGGTAAGATTTTTCCAATTTAAAATCTCTTGAGCCATTGTGAACGAAATCATTTTGCGTGTAAAAGAATTCCAAGGTATCCAAAAGAGAAATACGAGCAACTCAAGGGTTGTAACGACCTCGTGATTGTCAAAATAACCAGGTTTTAACATCTGAGTCTGTAAATTTTACATGGCTATAATTTATTTGTTTTATCCGGTTTTTTTACATAGTCTCTGAAATTTTACTTAAGTTGCAGGAACAATGCCGCTAAGAAAACCAACCATTAGACGCTCTCCGAGAGCACCGAAGCTGAAAGAACTAGAGATGGGATAAGGCTTGTCTCCAAGTATCACAAAGAAATTGGAATACATCCTTAGGTCAAAACCTATTGTTAAGACAACAACAAAGAAGGTTTTCATCCAGCCTCCGGCCTTTGGCGATAATGAGGCAAGCATCGGGTCCAATATGGCACTCCTGCATTGGGGGTATCTCTTAAACAGGATCAGCCAAGAAGAGTACCTAGAATATGTCCCACATAGTGATCCATACGTAAGGGCGCTCTATGACCAGGTGTTCTTGAACATCCGACGTTCATATCTACATATGGTGGCAAACAGAACCCCCATTTTTCCCTACACAGAAGTCCTGAAGTGGCTCATCGGCCATACAAACACACATAAATGTTTAATCAATGATGACAATGGTGAGTGTGTCGGAGTGTTCCTCCCGATAGAAGTTTAGAAATACTACAAGATTAGATACCCTGAGGAGTGGCTAAACACAGAATTTGTGGTGAAGTTCTATGAACACCATGACATTAGCTGGGTGATGGCCTGATGGTCGAGGGAGGAAAATAAGTTTACCAACCAGAGAACTGGCTAGTATGGGACAACTAATTTAAGGGAGACATATGTCTATCTGATGGCTCTCATCTGTTGATTATATGGAGAGAAAGATTTCTCCAGTTTTTCAGAGGCATGGATGCCTTTGGCATACACATTTGCGATCATCGAGTGTAGCTTCAACTGGGGAGAAATAATCTCCAAGCAACTAAGCATATGTGTGCAACAGGCCCACGTGCCAAAGGAAGGGGAAGCACTAACATTTTACATGGATTCATACTTGCTTGATGTCATGTGCACCAGAAAGTTCTTCGCCAGCATGAATCTAAGATGGCATGTTGCAAAGCTCCCGGTCCACATCTACTTCAATGTGTTATGGGAAAATAGGTAAAGAAATATTACTCCCTTATCTGCGATGAATTCATCACCCGAATTTATTTTATTCTTTACAAGAAGGAATTCCCAAGGCTATCGGCAGTAGCCAAGAAGATAATATCCAAGGTAGGCCATTGGTATTTGGACAAGCGCGCCACCTACATTTGGGTGTTTGAGTCCATCGAAGCACCACATATCCTACCAGCTCATGTCCCAGACCGACTTGTCGTAGGAGAAATATGTTATCAAACCATCTTTCATGGATACAACGCCACTCTAGTCAAGGACAAGAAACAAGATTTCATACCCTATGGTTTCCATGTAGGGTTCTACTTGGTAAAGGATACCACTCAAGCCAAACAAGAAGGGATGAGACAACTCACATTCATATTCCCGACGGGCTGATTCTGCAAGCACGATCCAAAGGGCCTCATCCTGCAACATGCTTCACAAGTGTCGTCTTGCTAGTCATATGCTCACAATAATTTCGAAGATGAAGACTTCACAGAAAATTACTAGGACTAGGACGAGGTGGTACAAAGGATGGTCGACTAAAAAATGATCAGGTTCATGACCATGAGCATGGATGAACAGGTGATGAAAATAAAGCAGTCGGATCAAGAGACCCTCTGATCCAGGGAAGAAATCAAAGTGGCAGAGGCAACAAAGGTGCATGACATGGGATTGTCTGTGACACCAAAGGCATAAGCAAGGGGATTTCTCCTAATGGAATAGGCACATAAAGTAATCGATCAGTTGTGGAATGACCTGGACCTTGTAGAAATGACAAGGCTCCCTGACGACAACCTAGTTAAAATCCAGGTAGGTCCAAATGACCCAGAACCAATACAAATTGAAGAGATCACCGGGTTGGATGACCCTGTAGTCTCAATGCCACATGATGGATCACTAGGGGACATTTCAGCTCAACTAGATATAGCAAGGACATCAGGAAGAGAAAGTACACCAAACCCCCTCCATGACTTAATAACAATATATGATGATGAGGAGAGCTCAGAGGTTTCCCTGGTGACTCCGGTGCAAATCACAGAGGAAAAGGAACCCGAGAAGACATATTCCCCAACTCCTGATGCTCAAATTAAAATCCTTCCATAGAGTGACCAGGTGGTCAAAAGTATCTTAGACACTGAGCTAGTTGATGTACTAGGGACCCAAGCAGATAGCCTGAAGGATGAGCTAGGGGCACGCGAACAAGAAGAAGAATTTCCACATAAGGAAATCAACATCTCAACAGCTGATTATCAAGTAAGTATTGATCCTTCCCCTGATACTTTGATTTCAGCCAGTACTTTACCTTCTGATGAGAAACAACCAGAGGCCTAACCTTTGGAACACATGGAAGAGGTTCAAGAACCCAGTCTTCAACAGATATACACTGTCGAGAGCCTGGGAAACATGCTTACCTGGGGAGAGCAGCAAATCCTTGAACCCATGGATGAGTTCACTAATATACAAGCCATCTCTTATGACCGAAAGATGAAATCCATCATGAAAATAACCACCAAGAAGAGGAGGCTTACTCTGGATCACTCCATCCTCATCACCACAGAGGATAAACTGATGAGCATAGAGCATGCCAAGGCATCTGAGCTTATTGGCATATGGATGGAAATCATAGATGCCAGCATGGATAGGGAGAGGAAGAATGAAGAGGAGTTGGCCACTGTGCTGAAGGAGTTGGATCATCTACACCATTTGGAGAAATATTATCAGGACTCCACATAAACCACGATGTTCCTGAGAAGCGAATTCCATGAGGCCTACCGGGAATTTACGAATGAGCAAAACCTTTTCACTGCAGGGATAGTTGATTTCCAAGAAGACACCCTTGTGGCACTAGCGAAGTGAAAGGATATGGAAATGTGGTATGAGAAATCACACAAAGTAGTGGAAAGGATCAACTACATCAGTGTGGTTCAACATGGTCAAGACGCCAAAGAGCACGACATTTGGGTACTCAGAGATAGCAACATCGATCGCATAAATAAGTTAGTCGAGTACTGGGTGAAAATAGCCCAAGAAACTCATCAGGAAATCCAAGAGAAGTGGGTCGAGTGAGAAAAGAGTTGGACCTAGATCAACCGAGCGATGAGAGACATCGGCCTTACAGAATTTGACACACCCGATGACTTTGTCGACTTGCATGACATAGTCAAATTACATGCCGAACAAGATTCATCGTGGGCTACGAGATAGAAAAGGTGGTGAACATGGCACCAAGTCAAGTGAAAAAGTTCATGGAACACTTGATGAAGGATCATACAATGTTGCAATAGTTAAGTGTTAGAATAGTCAAGTATCAAGCACGGGCAGTGGATATAAAGGATATCCTTTCGGCCCCAATGGAACAACACAGATTCTCGTATGCCAACACATGTGAGGATCTCTTCATCAAATGATCATAGTACGAGAAGAGTCATCCACTCAAGTGAGACCATTTGATGACTCTTAGAAGATTGAGCGATGAAAGATCCATCTGGCGATGTTTTGTTTTACTTAGCTTGCACTTTTGATAGTTATTTTTAGTTAAGAATATGTTATAAATACAGGGATCAACCTGTAAGAAAGGGTTGATGGTTTTTGCAAATGCCCTCATTTTTTCATTGTAAAGAACTATTTTGGCGCTACCTTAATTGAGAAGTCATGTTTAGGACCATAGACATTTTTTTTATGTTTTTCATCAAAAGCGTGTGTGATTGGATCTGAAGAAGAATTATTT